>SNQJ01S0075363.1:98776-126056 GCA_010110895.2 Picea sitchensis | reverse complement strand
CATTGTATAAAGTGGTTTTATCTCCCTAGCATATTTGGATAAGGGATATAACCTCTGAGAATCATCATCATGCAAGGAGAACATGGAAAGGAACTAGTCACATCACTGCTAAAAAGACAATGAAATTCTCTTAGATATGTTGGAACCACTTAAAAGAAATGATTAAATGTGTGTATGGGAAGATTTTAGGCATGACATTTGGATAGTTTTTCAAGTCTTGATAGATGTTAGTCAATTTGGCAAGATGTTATTATACATCTCCCATCTTATCATATTTAGGTATGGAATGTGGTAATATAAAAACTTGGATATTTGGATGCAATGGTAAGGGATGAAACTATATGGTGTGCCTTTATGGGTGCACTAATATAGGTTAAAATACACATATTGCTATTATAGTAACTCAATTATAACGACATTCAATTTTTCAATCACTGTCTAGATGGGTTATGATTGGTCATGAAAGTTATGTGGTGGAACCTGATTTTGTATTTATTGGGAAATATGAGTGAGTGACTATTCGTGTGGATATGGATAGGAGGACTATGGTATGACATGTTTCGATACTCTAGGTTGTGATTATAAGGATATGGACAACTAGATACAAGTACTAGGTTGTAAGTGCATTCCAACTAATGATGAGTAGGTGGATATCAAATGACCAAGGACAAGTTGTGTGTTAAGAGAATGACTTGACTATATGGTGCCCATGGATGACTACAATGGGATGCTAGCATGCATAGGTGTCCTAATTTCAAGTGGCAATCTATGTTTAAATGGAACAATTGTGTGATTAGGAGTGAGCAAAGGCTTGATGAAAGGTGACACCATTAGCTAAATGATAAGGATAGTCTAAATGGTTGTAGGAGGTGTAACCATGGATATGATTGTAAGTTGGGTGAGAGGAGTAGATACATGGTTCTAAGAATGATAGGTGGAAGCACTCTAGTCATTGACCGGTAATGATATCTAGGTAGCAATGCATTCAAACTTAGGGTAACAATAAGGCAAGTTCAGGATATAGGATGGACCCTACTCTGTAATATGATCTAAGTAATCTAGATCTCCATCCCACTCATGAAGCATGTCCATGGCTATTTGTGGGGTTATAACCTTATGACTCAATAGGTAGGGAGGTCAATATAATAATAGTTGATAGTGTTAAGTTTTTACTGTTGTTATTAGGTTATTTCCAAATTACATGAGAATTCAATGCATTTCAAAAACAACAACATAAAGAGGATCAATGAAAGAAAAAAAATCACAAGGTACGCAACATTTTGTCCCGGGAAACCCTCATGGGGGAGAAAACCCAGCAAAAACTTCCTCAATAATAGATTGCCAATACAATTCCAAGACTAATACCAAAACACCAAGGATAAACCAAGACTAAGCATGCACCTCTCTTCTCCTTCCTCCTGCAACTGCAACTGCCATCAATCTATGTGCACTAGATGAGTGAGAGTGAGTGTGGTCAAATGAGGCATCATCCTCACATATAAATACAAGTTTAGGAGGTTCTATGGTTATGTCTCTTCACTTGGTGGGGTTGACTTCTCCTAGTAGTGGTTAAAATCAATTTTTAATTACTAGCGGCCGAATTTACAAATAACACTATACAAATGCAGTTTGGCCAATCCAAAAAAGGGGATTTGATCTTATACAAGACCTGACTTGATAAATCTGCAAAAGGGGATTTGATCTATTAAATAATAACTCAAATATAATTACAATATTCTTCTAAGTTCAATATTTCAACACTCCCCCTTAACGAGAAGGGTATTCTACTGACATGACCCAATACAACATCATCAAGAGAAGGAGAGGGCAACATCATCATCGACATTTGGAACACTGACTGGCACATCTATAAATCATCTGAATTTTTTCTCATCATCAATATCATCATCGTTTACAACATGGAGCTAGAGTAACATCATCAGCAGCAACACCATGAAGCTAAAACATCAACATCAATAGCATGAAGCTGGAACAACAACATCATAAACAATACAAGGCTGGAACAACATCATCAACAACATGAAGCTGAAACAACATCATCAACAACACGAAGCTGGAACAAAATCATCATCAACATGTGGCAACTAAATGAGGCAAGTGCATCAACAATAACATTTGTGGTACTCTGACAAACCGTCCTTATCGGACCTTCGATTTCTGTCCAGGAATCATAATATTCCCTAGGATATAAAATCCTAACAAGCTACCACGTGGTACTCTGACAGACCGTCCTTACCGGACCTTTGGGATCTGCCCAGGAAGCATATGATTCCCTAGGATATAAAATCCTAACGGAGCTACCAGTATTGACCACAACTGGCATATACATGTACAAGTACTCTAATAGACCGTCCTTACTAGACCTTTGGGATCTGCCCAGGAATGATCAATCCCCTAGGATATAAAATCCTAACAAAGCTACTAGTATCATCAACATCACTATCCCTTTCTAGGGAGCTCCTTTCGGAAAACACCAAGCTTGTCTCGGAAGTACTCAAACTTCACACGAGACAGAGGCTTGGTCAACACATATGTAACTTGCTCATCTGTGCCAACCTATTGGAGCTTTACATCTCCCCTCTGCACCATATCATGAATGTAGTTGTATCATATCTCTATGTGCTTCGACTTATCATGGAGCACTAGGTTCTCTGGCATATTTATACAAATCTGGTTGTCACATATAATCATGGGGGCTTCCATTTCTAGATCAAACAGACCCGTTAACAACATCTAAAGCCATATGGCTTCACAAATGGCAGAACATGTTGCAATGTACTCCACTTCTACCATGCTGAGAGAAATACTGGATTGCTTCCTACTTTTCCATGAATTCATGGTTGACCCAAAACTGAAACAACATCCTGAAGTGCTCTTTCTGTCTAAAGAACTTCCAGCCCAATCTGAATTAGTATAACCATGCAGCCTGAAGTCATGATCTCTATTATAACAGAGACCATAATCCAACGTACCCTTAAGGTATCTCATCACATGCTTTGCAACTATAAGGTGAACACGTCTGGGCTCCACTAGATAATGACTCAAGGTGTTCACAAAAAAGAATATATTTGACCTAGTATTCATCAGATACATCAACGTACCAATAATTTTTCTGTATAGAGTAGCATCAACCAACTATGACGAAGTATCAACCAAGAGCTTCAAATTCGTTTCCATGTGTGTGTTCATGGATTTACATTCCAACATGTCAAATCTCTTCAGTATTTCATCTACATACTTCCCTTGGTTAAGGAAGATCTTCTTTGGGCTCTGCCAAACTTCAAGACCTAAGAAATAATACACCGGGCCTCGGTCTTTCATCTCAAACTCTACAGTGAGCTTCTTCTTGCAATCTGTGATGAGATTTTCTTCTCTTGTCAAGAATAAATAATCCACATATAGTAGAAATATAATTGGCTCATCATTCATAACCTTGAAGTAAAGGTTGGGATTAGCTTTACTCTTGGTAAAGCCCAATCTTTTCAGTAAACTATCAATTCTGCCATACCAAGATCTAGGAGCTTGCCTCAACCCATACAGATATTTCTTCAACCTGCAGACATGAGTCTTTCTATTTTCAACTTCAAACCCTTGTGTTTGTTCTATATACACTTCTTCTTCAATAACACCATTTAAGAAAGTTGTTTTCACATCCATCTGGTGCAACTCCCACTTCATTTTGGCTGCAAGAGCTATGATGGTTTTGATAGAAGTGTATCTAGCTATAGGAGAAAATGTTTCTTCATAGTCAATACCTTCCTTTTGATAAAATCCACAAGCCACAAATATTGCCTTATGTTTTTAAATACTTCCATGTGTTGCATGTTTTATTTTGTATATCCACTTGGAAGATACCACATCTTTGTTTTTTGGTCTAGGAACTACTTCCCATACATCATTCTTCATAATGCATTGGTATTCTTCTATCATGGTGTCCAATATCCATTCTTTATTCTGAACAACTTCTTCAAAGTAAGTAGGTTCCTTCTCTATGAGATCACAAATCAAGGCCATATAGCTCGAGAATGTCTTAGGCTTCTTTCTTTGTCTCATGGTTCCTTCTGGGGCACCATAATTCTCTTCATCCTCAATAATTTCTCTATCCCAATATGGCTTCCTCTTGTGAGAGATATTCATATGGGGAGGTTCTTGATATTTTATCATATCATGATATTCTAGAATCTCATCATCATGGATAACCATAACTTCCTTCATGGGTTCTGAAACTCCAGGAGCTATAGGTTCTTCTTCATATACTTCTTCAAGCTGGCATTTCCTTGATATTTTGAGTGCTACATATTCATCAAATTTTACATCTCTGTTGATATCAATATGATGTTAACCTTGTATGTAAATTCTAAAGGCCTTAGACACCTCACAATATCCAAAAAATATTATCTTCTTTCCTGAAGGATCCAACTTAGTTTTCTTTTATTTTGGAATGTGTACAAATACTGGACAACCAAATATTTTGAGATGGCTTACTTTTGGCTTCTTTCTGGTGAACATTTCTTCGGGAGTTTTGAATCCAAGTGCACTATGAGATAATGTGCTTTGGACATATATTGTTTTTCTTGTTGCTCCATCCCATAAGTGCATTGGAAGATCTTGATCGTGAATCATAGTCTTTACTGCTTCCATAAACATTATACTATTTCTTTCTGCTACACCATTTTATTGAGGATTATAGGGAGTGGTGAGATCCCTCTTAATCTCAGCATCTCTACAAAATATTCCAAATTCATTTGAAGTGTACTCTCCTCCATTCTCTTACCTGAGTATCTTGATTTTCCTTTTAGAAAGGTTTTATACCAAGGCTTTGAATTCCTTGAACTTTCCAAGTACTTCATCTTTTGACTTGAAGAAATAGACCCAAGTATTACGAGAGTAATCATCAATAAAGGATACATAGTATACATACCCACTTGGAGAGGTTGATGGCATTGGACAACATGCATATGAGTGGACAAGTTCCAAGATTCCTTCTGCTTTACTGTTTCTCTTTGGAAAAGGATTTTTTATGTTCTTTCCTTGTGCACATCCCTTGCATACACCTTCATGATCAATATTTAATTTTGGTAAACCTATAACTACCTTGCTTACATATGGTAAGTCTTTTTAGTTGATGAGATCTAGTCTTATATGCCAAAGTTCACAAGGAATTTCAGTAGAGTGAGTCAAGGCTACATCTGAGTGACCCTTTAACTTGTATAAACAACCTTCTTCTATTCCAATAACAACTGCATCTTCTATAGTTTTTCCTTTAGACCACATAAGAAATTCACCATCTATGAATGCAACCCTGAATCCCTTCTTATCTAGGGCTAAAATAGAAAGTAAGTTCTTTTTCAAACATGGTACATATAGTACATCCTTCATTCTCATTGGAGTTCCTGAATCAAATTCGTAGGTGGATTCTCCCATTCCTTTAATAGGGTACTAATAATCATCTCCAAGTGAAACTTTCTAGGGGAAGTCCTTTTCTATAAGGCTAGAGAGAGTGTCTTTCTGACCTGTCATGTGCTTAGAGGCACCACTATCTATGAGCCAAGTATCCTCTCCAGGTGTCACAGATCCTGAGAGAGCAGAAAACAAAACATATTCTCCAATCTCTTCTTTAATTAACTTCTTGGATGGCTCATCATCTTCAGCTGCATGGGCATGATGTCTTTTGTTATTTCTCCTATTGTATTCTTCTCTTCTGGCAAGATAGTTCTTAGCAGTGTCTCCCATATTATCACAATGATAACATTGATAAGAGGAGGAATCTTTTCCCTTTCTTTGACTCTTATGATATTTATGGAATCTATTTGGAGAGTGAGATTCTTTATGAAAGTGGGTCTCCTTTTGAAAATAAGAATTTTTCTTTCCACCCTTAGCATGAGTAGCTAGGGCTTGATCTTCATCTCTTAATAGGGTGACTTCTTAGTTGGCCACTCGTGCTTCTTCTTGGACACATTCTTCCCATAAATTGTCAAATTGGAGTTTCTCTTTTCTTGCACAAATAGTTTGGATGAAGGCATCCCAAGGTCTTGTGAGACCATTAAGGGTTGTCATCACTAGTTCATATTCATATAAGTTGTCTCCAATTTCCTCTAACTGTTCCTTGAATTGAGAAACCCTAGACAAATAGTCTTGAAATGTTTCTCCTTTTTGCATCTTTTTATTCTTGAGTTGGGTTCTCAAGTTCATCTTCTGATTGATGTTCTTTCCTTCATACTTTCTCGTTAGGGCATCAAACATGTATTTTTGAGTATTCTTAGAAGACACTTGAGGGATCAATTGGTCTTTAATAGAGTTTTCAATTATCATTTTAGCCTTAATCATATCCATCTTGTACTTCTCTTTGGCTGCATCTTCTTCAGGTTCCAGTACATTTTATTTTATGAATTTTGCAAGGTCATTCTCTTCAAGAATGAGTCCAATTTTGTACTTCCAGGCACGGGAATTTTCCACACCTTCTATCTTTTCAAGAAGCTTGTTGCTTGCAGACATCTTGTCCTGGAGCTAAGAAAATGACCAAAAAATGAAAGTGCTAAAAAAAATGAAACTAAGCTTACCAAGAGATGCGTTGGGTTGAGGCAAGTTTGTTGGAGCTGAATGTTTCACAAAATTCCAAGTTTTACCCCTTGAAACTTGACCTGCACAATTCTGGACTGGTACTTCTAGTATTGGTTCTGGTTTCCTGTTTTTTTGTTTTTTTGTTTTTTTGGTACCAATCAAAACTAGGGTTTGACTTTCTAGAGAATATTTTCACTGAAAAAGTTCGCTCAAGCTACCAAAAGATGTGTTAGGGAAGGATGCACTTCCCAAGGTGATTTTTGGTCAAAAAATCATCTTCAATAAAAATCTCTAATTTTCTTGTACGACAACAATGACATCTAGATACCCAGTGAAATATGCTCTATTCAATCAAGCTTCGGTACCATGTTAAGTTTTTACTGTTGTTATTAAGTTATTTCCAAATTACATGAGCATTCAATGAATTTCCAAAACAACAACATAAATAGGATCACTGAAAGAAACACAATCACAAGGTATGCAACATTTTATCCTCGGAAACCCTCATGGGGGAGAAAACCCAACAAAAACTTCCTCAATAACATATTGCCAATACAATTCAAAGACTAAGACCAAAACACCAAGGATAAACCAAGATTGAGCATGCGCCCCTCTTCTCCTTCCTCTTGCAACTGCAACTTCTTTCAAGACATGTGCACTAGATGAGTGAGAGTGAGTTTTTTCAAATGCGGAATTATCCTCACATATAAATACAAGTTGAGGAGGTGCTAGGGTTATGTCTCTTCACTCGGTGGGGCTGATTTCTCCTAGAAGTGGTTAAAACCACTTTATAATTAATAGGGGTCGACCTTACAAATACCAGTATCAAATGTTGTTTGACCAATCCACAAAACGAGATTTTATATTATACAAGACCTGACTTGATCAATCCGCAAAAGGGGATTTGATCTATTAAATAATAACTCAAATATAATTAGAATATTCTTCGAAGTTACAATATTTCAACATATAGTGTGGTCATAAATTTAGTTGGGATTGTGAGGATCTCTATAGAACTGAGTAGTGGTGTCATTTGGGTCATTAGAGATAATGGATGCAACATGGTTTAGGTATTAGTCAATCATTTTGTTAATGATGTCATATATAATGGTAGTATGAAGGCAAGCTAGGGGATGTCACTTAGATATAACAATAAGAAGTAAGAAAAGAGATAATTGAACAAAACCAAAGATAACCTACAAGTAAAAAATTGAAAGATGAAAAGAAAAATAAAAATGTAAAAGGTGACCGACATGATGAGGAGATAAAAAAGAGGAAAAATTATTAATATAAAAGATAAAAAACTGGAATATGTGCAAGTAAACTAACATCAAACTAGTTTCATATCATGTTCAACATAAGAATATCTTATACTTGAAAAGAAAATGTGAGGGCATAAGGATGGATCTATGGAATTACAACATGTTTAAGTCCTCCTGGGGGATACCTTAGGTGAGGCAACACTAGAGATACCAAAAGTCTTATAATGTAGTGTGAGTAGATAGAATGAAAATAGAAAGGTTCACTATCAAACTCTTATGCATGACTAACAAACGTTGTGGGTTGATAAGAACCCACTTCGAATGGGTCAAGAAAAATATCACTTTCTTTTATTACTTCTTACAAGGGGTGTAGGTAGAATGAAGGAAGAACCTCAAAGGGAAAAATAAATATAGATAAATAGGAAAAATAAATGCTAAACAAGCTATGCTAAAATAGCTAGAGTTTGGAGCAACAAATAAGTAGATCTAGATGAAGGATGACAACCTGTTAAGGGAAAGACCCAGGTGATGAATCATAAGGTGGTAATGCTACCAAAGTAATTCTAAGGAAATAAAGGGGAAAAAATGATACCGAAGAAGACTTAAGTTGAAGATGGACCCACTAAGACCAAAACCTAGGTGTGGAAAAGATTACAATAGAGTGTTATTGATTAATATGTGTAATATATGAGATGTCAAGGAGAACTAAAATGACCTCTTTTGGATAGTCTTAGATACCTATGGGTAATGGTGGAATTTAATACCTCTCGCTATAGGAGGCTACCAAAATGTAGATAATAAGATGAGACCTAAATGGAATTCAATAAGGATGGTCATTGTGAAGCAAAAACAAGAGATAGTATCCAATAGGGTAAAAAAGAAGAGGCAAATGACTCAAGATACAAGTAGTTAATCAATTAATTAAGCAATAAAAAAAGATGTAAAGTACTCCAATAAAATGAAAAGCAAAAGGAAATTTTGGATTAGTCTAAAGACCCATAGGATAAAAGTCAGTTTTTTTTTCTTCCATTCAAAATCATCCTTTCGTTGAGGAGGGTAGGTTTTAAGTGATGAGGAGGAATATTTAGATCCAAGTTCCCATGTTGTAAAATTTTCCTCGAAGGAAAATAATTGGTTTTTTCCCTCTTTATTTGGTGGTGTAAAGGGTATTAGTCATGGTAATGTTCATGTTCCCTTGCAACATTATGGTTACTTTGGCATAGTGGGTGTTGGAATCCTCAAGTCAAAGGTGTCATATCAAGGAAAAAAAGTTACTGGAATTTGTTGTCAAGTTGGTATAGGGACAAATGGGTTATGTGTGGAGGGAAAAGGGTCTGAAGTTGAGGAATATACAAGGAGTATTATTCATAAGATATACTTTTCAAATATGGTATTGTATTCATCCTCTGGTGGTATCCTTCTCCATTCAAAGAAAATTTATGTTGAATTTATTGTACAAGAGTGATAAGTTTCTAGTGTTGGTGTGAGAGAATATGAACCTGCTAGTTGTAGTATTTCTCTAGAGGAGAGGGTTTTAGCCTTGGATGAATAAAGAGGTAATTTTCATTTGGGATATTCTATTGATTTTCAAGGTGTTGGTTTTTCATTTGGTCAAATTAACTATAGTCAATTTTTCTAGTTTGGGAAAGGTTGTTTATTTAAGGAGTTATGTGGAGCGGGCTCGATTGACCAATAATAATTCAGTGGAAGGTTTTGTTCCTCTAAAATTAGTTCATGATTTTCAAGTTTTCCCATATGTAGATATCATTGTGAATGAGTCCTTGAGTAAGATAAAATTAGTTGAGCTCGAGGTGGTTATTAATGGTTTGGAGAAGAGAGGAAATCTCTCAATTGATAGCCATTGTAAGGGAAACCCTACTAAGGGTGATAGGGATAGTGGTGAAGCGTGTCAAGGAGTGAATGGGAATTTTGGTAGTGGAGATAAGGAATTGGGTAAAAGGAAGATGAATAAGTGTGTTAAAAAAAAAGGTTTTTTTTATCAAACTAGTTCTTAGTCAAGACATCAAAATGCATGAGGTGGTTGGTTTGACTTCTCAATCCATTGTCAATTGATTTCATGGTAGGAAAGTGGGTGAATTGTCATGATTGAGGGCATGGTTGCAAGATACATCAGAACCTTAGGTAGGGTACACTCTGAATTATTTTATTTTATCTAGAGGTTGGCAAGGGTTTCTCTTTAGCTCTCAATAGGATTTATAGAAGATAGTAGTGCATCACTAGAAGTGAGATTCAATTATGATTTTTAAAAAATGTTAGTCCCCTTTATTTGAATCTTGTACTAAGTGAAGCAATATATTCACACCTATATACTTAAAGTGTTCTGATATTCCACTAGATTTATGGTATTTAGATAACTTTAAGAAATTGGTAATGTTCTTGGTACTTTTCTTGAAGTAGATATGTTATTTCTAGACATAGGTATTATGTGTATAAGATATATTTTGGTTGGAATTTCCTTAAGGGGATGTCTTGTTATAGACATGACATTGCAGAAAATAGGTCATACCTTTTCTCAACCTCTAGACTTCGAGGGCCCCATTTAGGTGTATTTGGTGTCATAAGTATGCACATGTGGCTATGGACTCTAAGTTTCCTTTTCGGAAGAAGGCTTGGGAATGGAAAGGGTAGGTAGGTGGGGAGGTAAATTCTCATTATGGGACTATCATGTCAAAGTTTGTTGATGATATGTAGAATGATGGTGGTTTGGAGGCCCAAATGGGGATGTCTAGTTTCATGATGGAGGGTGTATAAGAGGTTAAGGGTGGGGTGGATAATGTGGTGATAGTATCTCTAGTGGATATTTATTCATCTTGGATGAATGGTTCACCATGAATGGAGACTCTACCCTCAAATATAAGCCAAAATGACATTTAGGTAAGTCCGTACAATATCAAGCCCTATTAATGTTGCAATATCCTTATTTTTATTCTAAAAAACTAGGGTTTATAAAAAAAAATAGGGATAATGGGAAGGACTTATCTTGGTCTCTAAAGGGTATGGTGGGGTGTAGCCAATCTATGGAGATAACGATTACATGATATCCTAAAAGGGGGATAGGACCTTTAGAAGGTTTTCATATTGGGTTTGATTCTAGTGACAACAACTATGTGACAACAACATGGCATTTTGAGTTGGTTCCATTCAGCATAGAGCTATAAACCTTTTGCATAAGAAATATTGGGGATTAGTGTTTAACCCCAATTTTCTTGTCAACAACTGGAAAAATTCATTGGGTGGTCTTGCTAAAAGAATTGGACATTTGGGAGGGATTCAATTAATTAAGCAATCCACTATATAGTCAAAACTAAATACACACACAAAATTGGGACATAAATTTAATTTTGCAAAGTATCCTTGTTGGTGAAGCTAGTGCAATATAAGTCCCTCATTTACAGGTCATATGGTATTAGATTTTTTCAATCCTTAACCATGACGTAGTTGTTAGTACTTTGAAGAGAATTAAAATTCAATATAGGTAAAGAAAACAGAGAAAGGTTGGAAGGCATGCAAGCCATCAATGTTCAACTTCGAGAAGAGAATAAACACTTGAATGAAAGAGATCTAGATGTACAACCAGAGGATGGAAAAGTCATAGAGCCTTGATACTTTGATAAGACTACTACCATTTATAAAGAACTAATTTGATGAATTTCAAGACTCCCTCATTGAGGTTATGGTAGATTAGGACAAGAGTAGAGCTCAATTTGTACAACTGTGAGAGAATGGCATTCAATTGGATAGTTGGCAAGATGATAGGCTCACTTCTAGATAATGACTTAGCTACAACAAGAGTTGGAAAAGAAGGAAAAAGAATTGGTAAAGCTACAAGAAGCTATCCAAGAGCACAAAGCATCAAATCCACTTTCCATTTTCACTATAGAAGTTATCTCCATGATCAAGACAACTCTAGTAAGAGCACATATAGAAATTTTTCAAGAACCTTTTGGTGAACTTGAAAAGTATACTAGAGGCATTGGTTCCAATATACTAAGGTAGATGGGATATATGGGCAAGGGATATACAAGAGAAGACAAGGTATACTAGGCCCCATTGTATTTGAACTAAGGGCAAATCATGAAGGCCTAGGTTTCAATGGTTGAAATGAAGATACCACGAATGACAAGATCACATTTGTGAAGGAAAACAACACTGCAAAATTGGCCTACCCATAAGAAGAAAGGGAAACAACAAATGGAGATCACATCACACCACCACTTCATCCTTCTTGTAGCAGATTGTAGAAGGTAAGTGATGAGAAAAGTGAAAAGGCTCATCCTATACCAACACTAAGAAGAAGTGGCAAACAAATCATCCAGAGTAAGAAGGAGAAGAATACCAAGGGGCCTACATAAAAAATGACATTATTAGTTTGTCATTGTTGCAAGAGAAATGGCCATAACACTGCCATCTATTGGTACTCAAACACATGTTCCTTTGATGGGAAGAAGGGCCATCATGTGGCATCTTGCTGGGAGAAGCAAGCCACATGCCACAAGCTAGATTGTTTTTAGAGGAGGAATGCAAGAAGACTTCCCCAATCCAACAACAAATTCAAAGGAAAGGGGAGAAAATGAGTATGTTAAGAAATTCATATAGAAACACTAATAACTTTTTCCACCATTGAAATTTGAGTGGGAATTGGGAAGAAAGTAGGCAACTTTATTCAGAGATTCACCTTATGATCCACATATCTAAGAGAAGAAAGTGGAAAGTGAATCCTAACAAATATAAATAACTCATTGCATCTCCAACTCAAGAAGAAGCTATCCAATGAGCAATAACAACATATGAGGTCTGTATCACCATTGAAGAGGACAACATATTGATGCCAACAACCAAGGTCACCCCATTCAAATTGCTACCAAAAATATTCTAGAAGAATATTCCTTTATTGGAGATGTATCAAAGTTTGGTGCAAAGAGGTCAATGACAATCCCTCATTCTTGTACTAACAAAAACTAGGCACTCCCTCATCCTCAAGACTATACACTATTGATGATTATCACCCACACCTATACATGTGTAGGATTCATCGAATGCTTAGGTGGAAGAAGGTGCTATGTTTGCACGTCAAAGAGGGAATTCAAACGATGTTTTTGTAGAGACAAAGTGCTAGTAAAAACATTCGGAAAATAGAGAATTATTTCCATGCTGGGAAGAAATTGATCCTAGTAGAAGAAGGAAGACCATGCTTATTTTCAAGGAGTTGTTGTAACACACCATACCCCTAAGTATCTTTTCTAGGTATGGGGCATCAACATTTCGCTCTCCTTGACATCTCCAATCCTTTGTCCGAGGTCTTTATCCTCTTCTACTTACCCATAGAGTTCTAATGACTGCTATTGGGTTCAAATCCAAGCTTTGGGTTTCAAGTTATGGCTTCCCAATGTTCCTTGGGCATTCATTGGTTGAGATCCACATAGCATCCACGAGAATCCATTACCGAGTTCTCTCCTCTCATAGGGAACATCCATTCATCAACTAAGCCAATGACAGACTCAATATTCATCTAACATACCGATTGTAGAGGGATTCGACGCTTTGGCACTTCGACGCTTCAGCACTGAACACCTCTTTACTATATATGCATAAGACCTCCTAGAGTCCCAAACTCCCGAAGTCCTGTAAACTTTCCACGTGGCTCTGACTTCCGAAGTTCTGAAACCAGAGGGACTTAGCTCCCTTAGGATTATCACAGGGTCTCTCGATGTTGGTCACATGGGTCCTTCTAAAATTTCATGAGTTAAACACATATTCCTCATTGTAAACTTGCTAAGGACTTGGGCATGCTGTCTCGGTTGCATAGCAAGGAGTTTGAAGGAGATATCCTCTCCAGACAGACAGGGCCAGATTGACGCAATGCTCTCTATCCTATCCCTCCAATAGGTTTATGTCTCGAAGGCTAAGCTGGGGCATATAGATGATCAATCAGAAGGATAAGTTCACAAGAATAAAAATGCATACACATAGATTGACCATTCAATACATAAACCATTTATAGATAGATAAATACATGCATTCATCCATTATTCCATTTCAATGCACAAAGTATAAAAACACTTATTAGAACCAGATGACATGATGCGACTGCTGAAAGGGGTGCATGTTTCCACCCAACCATAGGCTTAGTCACTCCTAATGTATTTACCATTGGCCACCCCCGAGCTATACCACAATGCTCTGAGAGAGAATTCTTTCTTCCGACTCAACAATAGTCAAGGACATAGGTTACTCTCCTCCTCCCACAGGATCTTGGCAACGGGTTCTCTCTATACCAAGCAAGGTGGCATGCATGAGTACTTCCTGAGTCACTCAACACCCTTGTTTATCATCTTGTATCATAACCTTGCTACCCACATCATGCGACCAGAACACATTCTTTTCTCAGTTCTTCCTCGAACTTAAGAGCTTAGTCTCCATTCTCTGCTTCTCTTCGCAACCCTTCCTCTACCCACCACACCTTCCTTTCTTTCCTTCCTCAGCAAGATTGTGTGTGGCTCAAATTCCAAGTCTATGGTTAGGTCTGAAAGCCTTTCAGATGGGAACTTTGTCCCATCCCCTCATTAACTCTTGAGGAGATCTTCCCACCTACCATCCTAACTCTAATTCATTCTGGGGTCAGAGGACTGTTCTGGTCCTGAGAAATTAAATCCAACAAGGTACTGGTTTGGTGGGGGTTATCTCAACCATTCCTAGTTCCCCTCACCATATCTCTCATAGAATTTGTGGTCTATCTTGACAAACCCTCTCTTTTAGTATTCATGCAACACTTATCCATTTTATATTAATAACATAAATTACATTCATTAACCTTTTATACAAAGGTTCATCATATCAAACATTCAAACATATCAAGTTTGCCATAGTCTCTTGGGAAATATATTTATATTTACAAATTGGGTGAAATAGGGGTGTTATAATCCCCTCCCCCTTAAAGTAACACCATCCCCGATGTTCTATCTATCAATGTTCTTTGTATATACAGAAGTAAATAAAAATGGATATGCATGTTTCATGGAATCCTCCATTTCTCACGTAGCCTCATCTGGGCCAAAGTGTTTCCATTACACCCTGACCTATGCAATGGTTCGGTTCTTGAGTGAGGTTTCCTTCCTATCTAGTATGCATTGAGGTTCTGGTAGGAATTCTCCCTCCAACTCCACCTAAATCACAGACCAGTCAATTATATGATTAGAATCATGTACATATTTCTTCAATAATGAAACATGGAAAACATTATGTGCCTTCACTGTGGGAGGGAGTGGTAGCTTATAGGCTATATCTCCCACTCTATCTAAGATTTCAAAGGGTCCAAAATACCGAGGTTCTAGCTTGGCGGAAGCTCCCATTCTCAGAGAACTCTTCTTGGGTCTAATTCTAAGATAGACATGGTCTCATGTCTTGAACTCTCTGGGAGTTTTCTTTCTGTCGGCGTAATTCTTCTGTCTATCCTGAGCAGTTTTCATATTTTTCTTAATTTGAATCACTTGTTGTTCCATTTCTTTCAGCATTTCAGTTCTAATTGTAATTCTATCCACTGGATTACTCCAACTGATTGGAATCTTGCATTGTCTACCATAGAGGGATTCAAAAGGGCTCATCTTCAATGACTCTTGATAATCGTTGTTGTAAGAAAATTCTACCAATGGCAGGTAGTCTTACCACTTCTTAGGTTGATGCATTACATGCATCCTTAGCATGTCTTCTAATATTTGGTTCACTCTTTATGTCTGTCCATTCGTTTGAGGGTTATAGGTTGTGCTAAACAACAATTTAGTCTCAAAACTAGCCATTAAGGATTTCCAAAATCTTGAAGTAAATTTTGTGTCTCTGTCAGATATAATCTCCTTAGGCATGCCATGTAGTATGAATATATCCTTCATGAATATGTTGGCAATATATATTGCCTTGCAAGTTGACTTGAAAGGAACAAAGTGAGCAGACTTGCTCAATTTTTCGACCACTACCATGATGGCATCATTCTTCTTAGTCGATTTTGGTAATTCGGTGATGAAATTCATGGATATGGTTTCCCATTTCCATTCTAGAATTGGTATAGGATGTAACAACCTTGTTGGGTGCTGATGTTCTTCCTTAACTTGCTAGAATTCGAGACACTTAGCTAGATAGTAAACTATGTCCCTTTTCAATCCAGGCCAATAGAATTGTTTCCTAGTGGTCATGATCATTTTCTGATAACCTAGATGACCAATATATTGTCTCTTGTGCAGTTCATCCATTATGAACCTCTTCAAGTTGTCCCAATTTGGAATATACAATTTGTTTATGTAGGTCAATAGGCCTTCATCCAACATTTGATAACCTTCATACTTTAACCCTCTGGGCTCTTTCTTTAGGTATGACGTCACGGTCTTGAAAAATGCATTTGTTTCTTGTGCATTCCTAACTCTCTCCCTGACATATGTTTCACAGGTGCTTACCGCTGCCAGGTGAACCATTTTCACACTTCTTCTAAAGGCATCGACCACCCTATTTTATTTTTCTTTGATGTGTTTGATTTCAAAATAAAAATCACTAAGGAGAGCCATCCACCTAGCTTGTCTAGCATTTGAGATTTGGTTGATGAAACATGTGCCTCAACTCACAATGTTATGTCATAAGTAAAAATATCCTACCCAAGAGGTAATGCCTCCACATTTTTAAAGCATGCACTATGGCAGCCAACTCTAGATCATGGGTCATGTAATTGATTTCATGCTCATTCAATTTTCTGGATTCATAGCAAATTACATGCCCTTCTTGCATAAGGACTCCTCCGATTCCTTCCTTATAGGAATTTGTACACACGAGGAAGTCATCATCAAGGTATGAAATCTTCAATACAAGTGCATGGGTTAGAAGGAATTTTAGTTCTTGAAATCTTTCTTCACATTCAAATGTCCAAGTAAATTTAACCCCCATTTTCTAAAGGACAGTGATTACACAACCAATCTTGAAAAACCCTTTTATGAACCTTCTATAGTATCCTGCTAAGCCCATAAAGGACCTGATGTCAGATACATCCTTTGGGGTAGGCCATTCCATGATATATTTGATCTTGTTAGGGTCTATTGCCACCCCTTCTTCAGAAATAACATGGCCTAAGTAATGTACCTGCTTATGGAAAAAGTCACACTTGCTAAAATTAGCATAGAGTTGATGCTCTCTTAGTACTTGAAGAAGTAATTTAATATGTTCTTCATGCTCCTCTCTGTTCTTGGAGTATATTAGAATATCATCGATGAAAACCAATACAAATATGTCTAGGAATTTGTTGAGGACATTATTCATCAAGCACATAAAAGTGGCAGGGGCATTGGTTAGTCCAAATGGAACAACCACAAATTCATAGTGACCATATCTTGTACTGAGGTCATTTTGTGGATGTCTTCATACTTGATTCAGACTTGATGGTATCCAGACCTTAAGTCAATATTTGATAAAATGGAAGCACCCCTTAATTGGTCAAACAAGTCATCGATTCTTGGTAAGGGATACTTGTTCTTTATGGTTGTATTATTGAGTTTTCTATAGTCTATGCACAATTGGAGCGTGCCATCTTTCTTCTTCATGAACAAGACGGGTTCTCCCCATAGAGACACGCTGGGTTGGATGTAGCCTTTGTCCATCATATCCTTTAGCTTTAGTTTGAGCTCAACTATCTCTATTGTACTCATCCTATAGGGTGTTCTAGACACTGACACTACTCCTAGTGAAATTTATATGGAGAAGTCAATGTCTCTTCTTGGAGGTAGACCCAGTACCTCTTATAGAAACACATATTTATACTCTCTTAATATGGGGTGGTCCTCTAGGTTTGGTTTGTCATCCTCAACAGATTCCAACACCTGTATTGCATATAGAGGACATCCCTTTCTTCAATACTTTTTCATTTGAAGAGTTGATATTCATCTCACTGAGACATGCCTCTGAACCCTTTGAAGGGTTATTTTTCTCCCTTCTTCATTTTCACACTCCAAAGTTTTATGATAACAGTCCAACTTGGTTTTATAAGTGGCTAACCAGTCCATGCCAACCAACATGTCATAAGATCCTAGGGGAAGTATGTTAAGGGTCGCTTGGGTAGGCAATCCATCCATAATGAATTGACAAGCTGATATGACCTCTGCTACTTTTCTTTTGGTTCCAGTGGCTAGTTGTACCAGCCATGGCTTAACATGTCTAACTTGCTTTAGTTTACACTTATCAATAGTCTGAGGGGCCACATAACTCAAATTAGAACCAGGGTGTATTGAAATAGAAACTAGATGGTTGGAGATCATACCTTCCATCTCCACCACTGAGGCTTGGTGGTCAACTTGGTTATTATCCAAGGCTGCATAAATCCATGGCATTCTCCTAGCCACATCATTGATTGTGGTAGCTTCTTGGATATTGTAGACTCTCCTATTGTTTTGTTGTCTGTGTGGACAATCCCTCGGCATATGTTCTTCTCCACAACCCCAACATTTCAAGGGTTCTTTCTTTGGGTTATCAGTCTTTCCTGGGGTTTCTCCAAAAGGTTTATTTCCACTCTGGAAGGGGAAATTTTTATGATACACACTTCTAGTAGGAAGGCTCATCCTCGAACCCTTCCCATAGTTCTTAAATCTTGAGGATTTAAACCCCTTCTTCTTGAATCCTGAACTAATTTTATTCTTCCAATCCTCGCAAGGTTCTATCTTATTCCCAAACTATTCATAACAATACCTTACCTTCCAAATAGTGTCTTCTAAGGTCTTTGGTTCGTTAAACTCAATCCTGTCCCGGTAGGTCTGAGTTAACCCACTAATAAATCGCTTCACTTTTACCTTTTCGTCCTTTATGTAGGGTACATACCTTAGCAGCTCAAGGAATTTATTGACATATTCCTCTATGGTGAGTTGTCCTAGCCTGAGTTCATAGAACTCCTTAGTCTTCCCATCAAATTATTTCTCCGACAGATACTTCTTCTTGAAGTGTTTCTCAAACTATTTTCATGGGAAGTCCTTCTCATGGATTCCTTTCACATTCCTAAGGTCTTCCCACCAAATGGAAGCCTTTCCATTCAGGTTGAAGATGGTTATTTGAGCCTTCAAGTTCTTAGAGTAGTGAGGGACTCTGAAGTACTTCTTTAAACCAAGCAACCAAGATTCCGCCTCTTCCCCTTTATCAATCTCTCCATTGAAAGAGGGTGGTTTGGATTTCTTGAACTCTTCGGGATCATGAATTTTTGAATTCTTTCACTTATTTCCTTTCCTTTGAGAATGTGAACTAGCTTTGCTACTAGAAGATCCCTCAGAATTTCCAATTTCCTCTCCAGAAGACTCTCTCAATGAGTGTCTCCTACCTCTAGGTTGGACCTTCCTCGAGGTACTCCTCTTAGTGTGGCCATTTATAGGACCATGTTTTTGAATCTCAGGTGGACTTTGACTTCTATTTGCATGTCATCGATCCACCTGACTGGTTGTGGGTACATATTGGAGCTGCCTCCGTATATCAGATAAACTCTACAGCAAGACTACATTAATTTTTGTTTTTTTTTTCTTTCTCCTTTATCAGCATTTCATTGTCGGCTTTGCAACTCTGTAATTCGACCATGATGCTCCTTACAGTTTTAGCCAGATCCAGAGGGGTTTCCACCGCCCTTCTTTCGTCAGATTCTTCGTCTCTTCTATGGGAACCATCCCCCACTTCATGGCACATCCCCATCCTTTATACTTTTAGTTTTCCCACGATTTACTAACTGCTTGAGTGTTGAAAAAACACTTATTGTTAGCCAACAGTCTATTTGTTTATGAACAACACACAATTCATATTTATTAAATACACACATAATAGAAAGTCTCATTCTTTTCTTCAGTAAAAGTTTAACCAGACTCTTTAGGAAAGAGGTAAGATAGGGTGTCACCCTTAAAATTAATTTAAATATGGTTTTTATGAAACTCGTCCATGAGCCCAAGTAGGCTAAGTGTTGTAACCATGCTCTGATACCAATTTGTAACACACCCGATACTTGAGTATCTTTTCTAGGGATGGGGCATCAAAAATTATCTCTCCTTAACATCTCTAATCCTCTGTCTGAGGTATTTATCCTCTTCTACTTACCTTTAGCATTCTAATGACTGCTACCAAGTTCAAATCCGAGCTTTGGGTTGCAAGTTATGGCTTCCCAAAGTTCCTCGGGCATTCATTGGTTGAGATCCACGTAGCATCCATGAGAATCCATTACCGGGTTCTCTCCTCTCATAGGGAAAATCCATTCATCACCTAAGCCAATGATGGACTCAATATTCATATAACATACCGACTGTATAGGTATTCGACACTTCGACGCTCCAGTGCTTCGACGCTTTAGCACTGAACGCCTCTTTACTGTCTACGCACGAGACCTCTCGAAGTCCCAAACTCCCAAAGTTCTATAAACTTGCCACGTGGATACGACCTTTGGGCCCTTTGGTCTCTCTCTAATGCTACACCCCAAATCCTTCAGTCTCCTGAAGTCCCGGACTCTCGGAGTTTCAGTAACCTCACCAACCACTTTGGCTAGGCAGGAAGGTACCACAGGATGATACGTAGAAGGGCCAGGGGTGACATGTGTCATGTTCCAATAGGAATATAGGGTTTACGACAAGCACAGATCAAGCTGACACATGGCACATAGATCATGGGTCCACATCACCTTAGTGATGTCAGCTTTCCTCATCACACTAGACTAACATCCTTTTAACATCCCTCATATCTCATGGTCAAGATTCGGCCACATGGATCCATAGATCCACGACTAACATTACTTTGTGACTTCGACCTTCGAGAGTTTTGTGATGCAAACTCATCTTTTCTCCCAAATTTGGTCAGCGTCGGGATGACCACAACCCATATCTAATGGTTAGGAAAAGTCCCGAAGTGTCCTCGAATCAACGACTCTCATTAGTTTGGGCTTCAGATCTTTTCGACACACCACACCTCCAATTCCCTAGAGTGCCCAGTCTCTGAACTAAAGGATCTAGCACCACACGTCCCTTGTATATTGACGGCTAAGAGGGATCCTAAAGAATCTGAGGATTGACGATCCTCATTACTTCGTGACTTCGGCCTTCGATGGATTTACCATTACAATCACCTCCGTCCTCCTAAAGTGGTCAACGTTGGTCCAACTACATCGTAAATCTGACGGCCAAGAAAGAACCTGAAGGATCCCTAGATCTATGGTCCTGGTCACTTCCCAGCTCTGGCCTTCGGGGGTTTTGGCTTGTCTGCCAATCCATTCTCCCGAAGCAGTACTTCGTCAAAGCACCGTGTGTGGGTCCCTTCTCCTGGATGATCGGACGATAGGTGGGGCTCCTAACGATCTCCCCCAAATCTACTGTTCTCCTTGACTTCGTAACTTCAGCGTTCGAAGAGTTTGATGCTATAGCATATCTATCCTCCCAATGTAGAACTTCATTGAAGTCTTCCGGTGTAGATCCAACAACTGAGGGAATCCCCGAACATCCTCGATCGATGGATCATGCTACTTCGCGATGGGGAGTTGGATCTTGGTTTAATCGGTAAGATAGGTTCCACTAACCACTAGGGAAATCGTCCAACATCGGTCGACCTTACAGGTAATCGTGAATCTCGATCACCTTCATCCAGTTGGTGACTATTTGGGCCGACAATAATCCGAAGTCCCATACTTCCGAAGTTTCGAAACTAGAGGGACTTAGCTTCCTTAGGCTTAGCACAAGGTCCCTGGGTGTTGGTCACATGGGTACTTCTAAACTCTCACGAGTTAAACACATCTTCCTCATCGTAAAATTGGTAAGGACTTGGGCATGGTGCCTCATTTGCGAAACAAAGAGTTTGAAGGAGATATCCTCTCCATATGGACAGGAACAGATTGATGCAATGCTCTCTATTCCAACCCTCCTATAGGTTTACGTCCCGAGACACCTAGAATGTGAAGCTTGGGAACATAGATGATCAATCAAAAGAATAATTTCACAAGAAGACAATTACATACACATATATTGACCATTCAATACAAAAACCATTTATAGACAGATAAATACATGCATTCATCCATTATTCCATTTTAGTGCACAAATTATGAAAACACTTATCAGAACCAAACGACGTGATGTGACTTGTGAAAGGGGTGTATGTTTCCAACCAACCATAGGCTCAATCACTCCTAATTGATTTACCACTGGACACCCCCGAGCTAGACCACGATGATCCGAGATAGAATTCTTTCTTCTGACTCAACAACAGTCAAGGACGAAGGTTACTCTCCTCCTCCCACAAGATCTTGGAAACGGGTTCTCTCTATACCAAGCAAGGAGGCCTGCTTGAGTACTTCCTCAGTCACTCAACACCCTCGTTTATCAGCTTGTATCATAACCCTGCTAACCACATCCTACAACCATAACACGTTCTTTTCTCAGTTCTTCCTCGAACTTGAGAGTTTAGTCTCACTTCTCTGCTTCTCTTCGCAGCCCTTCCTCTACCGACCATGCCTTCCTTTCTTTCCTTCCTCAGCAAGATTATGTGTGGCCTGAATTCCCAGTCCGTGGTCAGGTCTGAAAGCATTTCATATGGGCGCTCTGCCCCATCCCATCATTAACTATTGAGGAGGTATTCCCACTTACCAGCCTGACTGTAATTCATTATGGGGTCAGAGGAATGTTCTAGGCTTGAGAAATTAAATACAACAAGGTACTGGTTTGGTGGGGGTTATCTCAACCATTCCTGGTTCCCCTCACCATCTCTCTAATAGCATCTGTGGTCTATCTTGGCAAACCCCCGCTTTCAGCAGTCATGCAACACTTATCCATTTTCTATTAATAACAGATATTACATTCATTGACCTTTTATACATAGGTTCATCAAATCAAACATTCACACATATCGAGTTTTCCATAATCTCTTGGCCAATATATTTATATTTACAAACTTGGGGAAACAGGGGTGTTACAGTGGTTGCGTGAAGGCGTAGTTGTTGAGATCTCACTGAACAAACATGAAATATAATTCGACTTGGCTTCATTGACTGTCAACATGGTTTGTCCCTAAGTTTGAAAGAGATGGGAATGGATTTTGATTGTAGAGTTTGTATCTGGACATTGCTTAGAGCTAAGAGTAAGTGAGAAGACTTATGCACTAGGGGAACAAATGAACTAAGAACCATAACCAGAGCCATAATCAAAGCTAGATCCAGTTACTAGAAACATGAGCTAGAGCCAGAGCCTAAGTCAGAGCTATCACCATGAGACAAATTCAAAGCCATTTTCTAGAGAAGTAGACATATGTCACATTGATTTAGATTGGTTTCCTCTAAATCTTTTAGAGACCAAAAAGCCTCTTGATGGGGAGGTGTGATCCAAAAAGGATTCGAACAAGAAAATGGTTGTAAGATTCAACACCTAAGTGAAATTATAAAATTAATGAGGTTACATAAAATATTAAAGACAACACAAATGTAAAAAAGCAAATGAGACAAAAAAGAGGAAAAACAAGAATTTAATAAAATAGAAAATGAAAATAGGAGAGAAAAATACTAGGGAATGGGAAATGAAAAAACGGACCTGTTGGCCTTCCCATTACCCCCAACTCTCTTTATTTTTTTCTTGTAATTTCACTCTAAAAGGGATTTTTTGGCTTTTGGTAGATCTGTGGCCAAAGAGAAGAAGGATGCACATAGAGCCATGAGCTACATTGTAACCAAATATTTTCAAAATAAGACCGAGCAAACATTCGAAATTGGTTTTCCCATTTGGGTTTCCAGGGTAAATACAATGTATTTTACTATGGATTTATTTGTGGTTGTGGAATAATTCCTATGTGTGAAATGTTGCTCTTATTTTATTTAATGTCACATTCTAAGCATGTTAATGGTGACAATTAAAAATGACAATGAGAAAATATTGTGTATGAGTTATTGTTGTTTTTCACTATGCTTAATATGGTGCATGTAGTTGAATTCACGGTTAAAATGGAGAATTCCCCATTGTATTTAAGTTAGCTTTGCTAAGAAATGTGTTTTTCTATTAATACACTAAAATTTCTATGGGTATTTTTATTGGTGTGAAGATTCATTTAATAGAAATGCTTTGAGTTTTATTTCATGTTTTCATTCATCTTGGCCATTAAAGAATCCCAGTAGCTTTGGCATGCACATTGTTGGTTTATATATGAGATTCAAGACCAATAGCTCACACAATATGGCTATTATACTTATTTAGAGAGTTTCTAATTCTAGTTTTTGTGTGTAATTGATTGTTGGAGAAGGGAAAAACATCATTGTTTCTTGCCATGGTTTTCTACAAGCTATCTTCTTGTTTTCCAAAGCTTCAATTTCTACCTATAGTCTGTTGAGGGACCATCCACTGCCCAAAAGTCAATAAGCATTACTCCACAAGTCGCATGGGTTGTCTTTAAGTGTTTAGGGGCAGTCATATGTCAACCATATGTGTCGTACACCGAGCGCTCGATTACTCCATGGAGTTTCCCTTCCTTTACTTGGACTTGAGAATTTAGAATTTGTTGTTTTGTATTATGTGGAGGAGTCACAAATTATGCTATCGGCCTAAGAGTAGAATGGTCAAACCATTTTTTTAATTATGTTTCATGCATTAGACTCCAACATACATACAACGCTGTATAACTTAGGTTATAAGCATAGCTTTCCTCTTTTAATTATGGTCAATTAATGAATGATATATAAAAAGGATGGGCATTGAAGGAAGCATACTGGAATATATTGTGAACAATATTCCATTTATTGGTGAAGTTTCATCCTTGGGACTTCTTTTGCTTGAAAACATATATTTATATATCAAGAGTAGCATTGTCTATATTAAAACTTTAGTTGAATTCAAAGTTCATATACATGGTAATTTCAACCAAAGGTTTATTGAGTTGAATTTATTGGTTATCTAAACATTGCATACCAAGTTGGTTCCATTAAGCATAGAGCTATAAACCTTGTGCATAAGTAGTATTGGTGGTTGTTGTTTAACTCTAATATGTCTCGTCAACAACTAGTACCATTTATTGGATGGTCTTTCCCAAAGCATTGGAAATTTGGGAGTGATTCAATTCATTAAGCAATCCACTACAATCATAATTGAATACACACATAGAACTAGGACAATGTCTCAACCTTGATCAATTTGATAGAATCTAGCTTAGTTTCATTGAAGTTATATTTTGTGATAGAATATTTGCAAAGGAGTTGCATTGAAGTTATAATTTTGTGATAGAATATTTGCAAAGGAGTTGCATTGAAGTTATAATTTTGTGATAGAATATTTTCAAAGTCATTAGCTAGTTGATGTGCGTAGATTACACTAGAGATTAGTCCATACCTCTAATTCTAAAGAGTAGTTGCACTCATAACTGAACCATGGACGAAGGTCTTGTAGCCATCCTGAACATTGATTTATTTGTATAAGTGTGACAATAAAGGACATAAATTTAATTTCACAAGGTATCCATGTTGGTGAAGAAAATGGGTTATAAGTCCCTCGTTTACAGATCAACTTATTGTAGGGTGATAAATTCAAGATGAACTTTTAAATTTTCTAATAAGTTCTATATGTTATTTTTAGGCATAGTGTCAAAGGA
This sequence comes from Picea sitchensis, assembly GCA_010110895.2. Lineage (NCBI taxonomy): Eukaryota > Viridiplantae > Streptophyta > Pinopsida > Pinales > Pinaceae > Picea > Picea sitchensis. The sequence goes on along the minus strand of SNQJ01S0075363.1, from coordinate 100,602 downwards.
TTTCCTAAAGTCAATGAAGCAACAAAGGAGATCAATTTTATTATTTTGGCATTCCTATGCAATAATCTTTAGAATAATTAAATGATTGTCAATAAAATGATAACTTTGAGGGGCTTCCGCAGTCCAACATATGATATATTATTTTCAGGATTATCTAGAGAGAGTAATCCATTAATCTATGACCCATGTCCATGAGTATTAGTCGCAACTGACTAATTTCTCATGATTTTGAATACTCCACTTAGCACTCTTTGCATCAGGTGATGCTCACAAGGGTGAAGAACTGGGATCGAAACTAGTGAAATGAATCACATAGCATCAATCATCACTTACGAGGCTTGCTCCTGGTAACCAGGACTTCCAAGGACGTCACCCATCCCAAGACTCATTAGGCTCAAGTGCACTAAACTATGGAGTTTTCCCCACAATCAAGCCCACTTAGCTTGCTACCCCATTTGCAAAACCTTAGCAAGAACTATTCAATTAGAGCTCCATTGACTATTTTTATTTAAGCATTGAGGGGCTTTCATAGTCCAACATATGATATATTATTTTCAAGATTATTTGCGTAGAGTAAGTAATTAATCTATGACACATGTCCATGCATATTAGTCACAACTAACTTATTTCTCATGATTTTGAGTAGTCCACTTAGCACTCATTTCATCAAGTGATTCTCACATGGGTGAAGAAGTGGGATTGAAACTAGTGAAATGAATCACATAGCATCAATCATCACTTCTGAGGCTTGCACCCGATAACTATGACTTTCTAGAAGGTCATCCATCCCAAGACTCCTTAGGCTCAAGTGCGCTTAACTATGGAGTTTTCCCCACAATAGAGCCCACTTAGCTTGCTATCCCATTTGCAAAACCTTAACAAGTATTGTGCCTTGTGAACTATTCAATTACAATTCCCTTGACTCTTTTTATTTAAGCATTGAGGGGTTTCCACTGTCCAACATATGATATATTATTTTCAAGATTATTTGCATAGATTAAGTCATTAATCTATGACCCATGTCCATGAGTAATAGTCACAATTGACCAATTTCTCACGATTTTGAATAGTCCACTTAGCACTCATTGCATCGAGTGATGCTCACAAGGATGAAGAAGTGGGATTGAAACTAGCAAAATGAATTGCACAACGTCAACCATCACTTCCAAGGCTTGCACCCAGTAAGCAGGACTTGTCACCCATCCCAAGACTCCTTGTCCTTAACCTTTAACCCTTTTTCTATGACTTTCTAACCATAAACAAATCTTCTTTCCAAAATAATTCCATATAATGACTAATATCACTTTTAAAAATAAGAACAATGAAACATCTTATTTTCCATACTAATTCGATACAATAACTAATATATCACCACTTTTAAAATAGAAACAATGAAACTTTTAATCTAAGATTTAAAAAAAAACATGATTTGTTTAAGAAACATTTGTTGTTTTTAACTTTCCTTATTGCTAAACATTTAATACCAAATAAAAACCTCTCACTTAATAAGAGTCTATGTATATTAGAAATTCTAAAAACTTTTAAAAATACTAATTATAATCATTCATTATAATCATATTATTTTCTTTAAATTTTCCTAATTAAAATTGGGTTCCAAAATCTTTTAAATTAAAATTTAGAAAAATGAAAATCTACCAAACTCTTTATTTATTTATACGATGTTTTTTAAAATAATTTGAGCTCTATCTTTATTTAGATAATTTTATTTAACTCTTTATTTATTTATACTACGTTTTTAAAAATAATTTGAGCTCTATCTTTATTTAGATAATTTTATTTTAATAATTAGAGCTTTATAATTCTTT
>SNQJ01S0075363.1:69364-98766 GCA_010110895.2 Picea sitchensis | reverse complement strand
AATGATATCTACATATGGGAAAACTTGAAAATCATGAACTAATTTTAGAGGAACAAAACCTTCCACTGAATTATTATTGGTCAATCGAGCCCGCTCCACATAACTCCTTAAATAAACAACCTTTCCCAAACTAGAAAAATTGACTATAGTTAATTTGACCAAATGAAAAACCAACACCTTGAAAATCAATAGAATATCCCAAATGAAAATTACCTCTTTATTCATCCAAGGCTAAAACCCTCTCCTCTAGAGAAATACTACAACTAGCAGGTTCATATTCTCTCACACCAACACTAGAAACTTATCACTCTTGTACAATAAATTCAACATAAATTTTCTTTGAATGGAGAAGGATACCACCAGAGGATGAATACAATACCATATTTGAAAAGTATATCTTATGAATAATACTCCTTGTATATTCCTCAACTTCAGACCCTTTTCCCTCCACACATAACCCATTTGTCCCTATACCAACTTGACAACAAATTCCAGTAACTTTTTTTCCTTGATATGACACCTTTGACTTGAGGATTCCAACACCCACTATGCCAAAGTAACCATAATGTTGCAAGGGAACATGAACATTACCATGACTAATACCCTTTACACCACCAAATAAAGAGGGAAAAAACCAATTATTTTCCTTCGAGGAAAATTTTACAACATGGGAACTTGGATCTAAATATTCCTCCTCATCACTTAAAACCTACCCTCCTCAACGAAAGGATGATTTTGAATGGAAGAAAAAAAAACTGACTTTTATCCTATGGGTCTTTAGACTAATCCAAAATTTCCTTTTGCTTTTCATTTTATTGGAGTACTTTACATCTTTTTTTATTGCTTAATTAATTGATTAACTACTTGTATCTTGAGTCATTTGCCTCTTCTTTTTTACCCTATTGGATACTATCTCTTGTTTTTGCTTCACAATGACCATCCTTATTGAATTCCATTTAGGTCTCATCTTATTATCTACATTTTGGTAGCCTCCTATAGCGAGAGGTATTAAATTCCACCATTACCCATAGGTATCTAAGACTATCCAAAAGAGGTCATTTTAGTTCTCCTTGACATCTCATATATTACACATATTAATCAATAACACTCTATTGTAATCTTTTCCACACCTAGGTTTTGGTCTTAGTGGGTCCATCTTCAACTTAAGTCTTCTTCGGTATCATTTTTTCCCCTTTATTTCCTTAGAATTACTTTGGTAGCATTACCACCTTATGATTCATCACCTGGGTCTTTCCCTTAACAGGTTGTCATCCTTCATCTAGATCTACTTATTTGTTGCTCCAAACTCTAGCTATTTTAGCATAGCTTGTTTAGCATTTATTTTTCCTATTTATCTATATTTATTTTTCCCTTTGAGGTTCTTCCTTCATTCTACCTACACCCCTTGTAAGAAGTAATAAAAGAAAGTGATATTTTTCTTGACCCATTCGAAGTGGGTTCTTATCAACCCACAACGTTTGTTAGTCATGCATAAGAGTTTGATAGTGAACCTTTCTATTTTCATTCTATCTACTCACACTACATTATAAGACTTTTGGTATCTCTAGTGTTGCCTCACCTAAGGTATCCCCCAGGAGGACTTAAACATGTTGTAATTCCATAGATCCATCCTTATGCCCTCACATTTTCTTTTCAAGTATAAGATATTCTTATGTTGAACATGATATGAAACTAGTTTGATGTTAGTTTACTTGCACATATTCCAGTTTTTTATCTTTTATATTAATAATTTTTCCTCTTTTTTATCTCCTCATCATGTCGGTCACCTTTTACATTTTTATTTTTCTTTTCATCTTTCAATTTTTTACTTGTAGGTTATCTTTGGTTTTGTTCAATTATCTCTTTTCTTACTTCTTATTGTTATATCTAAGTGACATCCCCTAGCTTGCCTTCATACTACCATTATATATGACATCATTAACAAAATGATTGACTAATACCTAAACCATGTTGCATCCATTATCTCTAATGACCCAAATGACACCACTACTCAGTTCTATAGAGATCCTCACAATCCCAACTAAATTTATGACCACACTATATGTTGAAATATTGTAACTTCGAAGAATATTCTAATTATATTTGAGTTATTATTTAATAGATCAAATCCCCTTTTGCGGATTGATCAAGTCAGGTCTTGTATAATATAAAATCTCGTTTTGTGGATTGGTCAAACAACATTTGATACTGGTATTTGTAAGGTCGACCCCTATTAATTATAAAGTGGTTTTAACCACTTCTAGGAGAAATCAGCCCCACCGAGTGAAGAGACATAACCCTAGCACCTCCTCAACTTGTATTTATATGTGAGGATAATTCCGCATTTGAAAAAACTCACTCTCACTCATCTAGTGCACATGTCTTGAAAGAAGTTGCAGTTGCAAGAGGAAGGAGAAGAGGGGCGCATGCTCAATCTTGGTTTATCCTTGGTGTTTTGGTCTTAGTCTTTGAATTGTATTGGCAATATGTTATTGAGGAAGTTTTTGTTGGGTTTTCTCCCCCATGAGGGTTTCCGAGGATAAAATGTTGCATACCTTGTGATTGTGTTTCTTTCAGTGATCCTATTTATGTTGTTGTTTTGGAAATTCATTGAATGCTCATGTAATTTGGAAATAACTTAATAACAACAGTAAAAACTTAACATGGTACCGAAGCTTGATTGAATAGAGCATATTTCACTGGGTATCTAGATGTCATTGTTGTCGTACAAGAAAATTAGAGATTTTTATTGAAGATGATTTTTTGACCAAAAATCACCTTGGGAAGTGCATCCTTCCCTAACACATCTTTTGGTAGCTTGAGCGAACTTTTTCAGTGAAAATATTCTCTAGAAAGTCAAACCCTAGTTTTGATTGGTACCAAAAAAACAAAAAAACAAAAAAACAGGAAACCAGAACCAATACTAGAAGTACCAGTCCAGAATTGTGCAGGTCAAGTTTCAAGGGGTAAAACTTGGAATTTTGTGAAACATTCAGCTCCAACAAACTTGCCTCAACCCAACGCATCTCTTGGTAAGCTTAGTTTCATTTTTTTTAGCACTTTCATTTTTTGGTCATTTTCTTAGCTCCAGGACAAGATGTCTGCAAGCAACAAGCTTCTTGAAAAGATAGAAGGTGTGGAAAATTCCCGTGCCTGGAAGTACAAAATTGGACTCATTCTTGAAGAGAATGACCTTGCAAAATTCATAAAATAAAATGTACTGGAACCTGAAGAAGATGCAGCCAAAGAGAAGTACAAGATGGATATGATTAAGGCTAAAATGATAATTGAAAACTCTATTAAAGACCAATTGATCCCTCAAGTGTCTTCTAAGAATACTCAAAAATACATGTTTGATGCCCTAACGAGAAAGTATGAAGGAAAGAACATCAATCAGAAGATGAACTTGAGAACCCAACTCAAGAATAAAAAGATGCAAAAAGGAGAAACATTTCAAGACTATTTGTCTAGGGTTTCTCAATTCAAGGAACAGTTAGAGGAAATTGGAGACAACTTATATGAATATGAACTAGTGATGACAACCCTTAATGGTCTCACAAGACCTTGGGATGCCTTCATCCAAACTATTTGTGCAAGAAAAGAGAAACTCCAATTTGACAATTTATGGGAAGAATGTGTCCAAGAAGAAGCACGAGTGGCCAACTAAGAAGTCACCCTATTAAGAGATGAAGATCAAGCCCTAGCTACTCATGCTAAGGGTGGAAAGAAAAATTCTTATTTTCAAAAGGAGACCCACTTTCATAAAGAATCTCACTCTCCAAATAGATTCCATAAATATCATAAGAGTCAAAGAAAGGGAAAAGATTCCTCCTCTTATCAATGTTATCATTGTGATAATATGGGAGACACTGCTAAGAACTATCTTGCCAGAAGAGAAGAATACAATAGGAGAAATAACAAAAGACATCATGCCCATGCAGCTGAAGATGATGAGCCATCCAAGAAGTTAATTAAAGAAGAGATTGGAGAATATGTTTTGTTTTCTGCTCTCTCAGGATCTGTGACACCTGGAGAGGATACTTGGCTCATAGATAGTGGTGCCTCTAAGCACATGACAGGTCAGAAAGACACTCTCTCTAGCCTTATAGAAAAGGACTTCCCCTAGAAAGTTTCACTTGGAGATGATTATTAGTACCCTATTAAAGGAATGGGAGAATCCACCTACGAATTTGATTCAGGAACTCCAATGAGAATGAAGGATGTACTATATGTACCATGTTTGAAAAAGAACTTACTTTCTATTTTAGCCCTAGATAAGAAGGGATTCAGGGTTGCATTCATAGATGGTGAATTTCTTATGTGGTCTAAAGGAAAAACTATAGAAGATGCAGTTGTTATTGGAATAGAAGAAGGTTGTTTATACAAGTTAAAGGGTCACTCAGATGTAGCCTTGACTCACTCTACTGAAATTCCTTGTGAACTTTGGCATATAAGACTAGATCTCATCAACTAAAAAGACTTACCATATGTAAGCAAGGTAGTTATAGGTTTACCAAAATTAAATATTGATCATGAAGGTGTATGCAAGGGATGTGCACAAGGAAAGAACATAAAAAATCCTTTTCCAAAGAGAAACAGTAAAGCAGAAGGAATCTTGGAACTTGTCCACTCATATGCATGTTGTCCAATGCCATCAACCTCTCCAAGTGGGTATGTATACTATGTATCCTTTATTGATGATTACTCTCGTAATACTTGGGTCTATTTCTTCAAGTCAAAAGATGAAGTACTTGGAAAGTTCAAGGAATTCAAAGCCTTGGTATAAAACCTTTCTAAAAGGAAAATCAAGATACTCAGGTAAGAGAATGGAGGAGAGTACACTTCAAATGAATTTGGAATATTTTGTAGAGATGCTGAGATTAAGAGGGATCTCACCACTCCCTATAATCCTCAATAAAATGGTGTAGCAGAAAGAAATAGTATAATGTTTATGGAAGCAGTAAAGACTATGATTCACGATCAAGATCTTCCAATGCACTTATGGGATGGAGCAACAAGAAAAACAATATATGTCCAAAGCACATTATCTCATAGTGCACTTGGATTCAAAACTCCCGAAGAAATGTTCACCAGAAAGAAGCCAAAAGTAAGCCATCTCAAAATATTTGGTTGTCCAGTATTTGTACACATTCCAAAATAAAAGAAAACTAAGTTGGATCCTTCAGGAAAGAAGATAATATTTTTTGGATATTGTGAGGTGTCTAAGGCCTTTAGAATTTACATACAAGGTTAACATCATATTGATATCAACAGAGATGTAAAATTTGATGAATATGTAGCACTCAAAATATCAAGGAAATGCCAGCTTGAAGAAGTATATGAAGAAGAACCTATAGCTCCTGGAGTTTCAGAACCCATGAAGGAAGTTATGGTTATCCATGATGATGAGATTCTAGAATATCATGATATGATAAAATATCAAGAACCTCCCCATATGAATATCTCTCACAAGAGGAAGCCATATTGGGATAGAGAAATTATTGAGGATGAAGAGAATTATGGTGCCCCAGAAGGAACCATGAGACAAAGAAAGAAGCCTAAGACATTCTCGAGCTATATGGCCTTGATTTGTGATCTCATAGAGAAGGAACCTACTTACTTTGAAGAAGTTGTTCAGAATAAAGAATGGATATTGGACACCATGATAGAAGAATACCAATGCATTATGAAGAATGATGTATGGGAAGTAGTTCCTAGACCAAAAAACAAAGATGTGGTATCTTCCAAGTGGATATACAAAATAAAACATGCAACACATGGAAGTATTTAAAAACATAAGGCAATATTTGTGGCTTGTGGATTTTATCAAAAGGAAGGTATTGACTATGAAGAAACATTTTCTCCTATAGCTAGATACACTTCTATCAAAACCATCATAGCTCTTGCAGCCAAAATGAAGTGGGAGTTGCACCAGATGGATGTGAAAACAACTTTCTTAAATGGTGTTATTGAAGAAGAAGTGTATATAGAACAAACACAAGGGTTTGAAGTTGAAAATAGAAAGACTCATGTCTGCAGGTTGAAGAAATATCTGTATGGGTTGAGGCAAGCTCCTAGATCTTGGTATGGCAGAATTGATAGTTTACTGAAAAGATTGGGCTTTACCAAGAGTAAAGCTAATCCCAACCTTTACTTCAAGGTTATGAATGATGAGCCAATTATATTTCTACTATATGTGGATTATTTATTCTTGACAAGAGAAGAAAATCTCATCACAGATTGCAAGAAGAAGCTCACTGTAGAGTTTGAGATGAAAGACCGAGGCCCGGTGTATTATTTCTTAGGTCTTGAAGTTTGGCAGAGCCCAAAGAAGATCTTCCTTAACCAAGGGAAGTATGTAGATGAAATACTGAAGAGATTTGACATGTTGGAATGTAAATCCATGAACACACACATGGAAACGAATTTGAAGCTCTTGGTTGATACTTCGTCATAGTTGGTTGATGCTACTCTATACAGAAAAATTATTGGTACGTTGATGTATCTGATGAATACTAGGTCAAATATATTCTTTTTTGTGAACACCTTGAGTCATTATCTAGTGGAGCCCAGACGTGTTCACCTTATAGTTGCAAAGCATGTGATGAGATACCTTAAGGGTACGTTGGATTATGGTCTCTGTTATAATAGAGATCATGACTTCAGGCTGCATGGTTATACTAATTCAGATTGGGCTGGAAGTTCTTTAGACAGAAAGAGCACTTCAGGATGTTGTTTCAGTTTTGGGTCAACCATGAATTCATGGAAAAGTAGGAAGCAATCCAGTATTTCTCTCAGCATGGTAGAAGTGGAGTACATTGCAACATGTTCTGCCATTTGTGAAGCCATATGGCTTTAGATGTTGTTAACGGGTCTGTTTGATCTAGAAATGGAAGCCCCCATGATTATATGTGACAACCAGATTTGTATAAATATGCCAGAGAACCTAGTGCTCCATGATAAGTCGAAGCACATAGAGATATGATACAACTACATTCATGATATGGTGCAGAGGGGAGATGTAAAGCTCCAATAGGTTGGCACAGATGAGCAAGTTACATATGTGTTGACCAAGCCTCTGTCTCGTGTGAAGTTTGAGTACTTCCGAGACAAGCTTGGTGTTTTCCGAAAGGAGCTCCCTAGAAAGGGATAGTGATGTTGATGATACTAGTAGCTTTGTTAGGATTTTATATCCTAGGGGATTGATCATTCCTGGGCAGATCCCAAAGGTCTAGTAAGGACGGTCTATTAGAGTACTTGTACATGTATATGCCAGTTGTGGTCAATACTGGTAGCTCCGTTAGGATTTTATATCCTAGGGAATCATATGCTTCCTGGGCAGATCCCAAAGGTCCGGTAAGGACGGTCTGTCAGAGTACCACGTGGTAGCTTGTTAGGATTTTATATCCTAGGGAATATTATGATTCCTGGACAGAAATCGAAGGTCCGATAAGGACGGTTTGTCAGAGTACCACAAATGTTATTGTTGATGCACTTGCCTCATTTAGTTGCCACATGTTGATGATGATTTTGTTCCAGCTTCGTGTTGTTGATGATGTTGTTTCAGCTTCATGTTGTTGATGATGTTGTTCCAGCCTTGTATTGTTTATGATGTTGTTGTTCCAGCTTCATGCTATTGATGTTGATGTTTTAGCTTCATGGTGTTGCTGCTGATGATGTTACTCTAGCTCCATGTTGTAAACGATGATGATATTGATGATGAGAAAAAATTCAGATGATTTATAGATGTGCCAGTCAGTGTTCCAAATGTCGATGATGATGTTGCCCTCTCCTTCTCTTGATGATGTTGTATTGGGTCATGTCAGTAGAATACCCTTCTCGTTAAGGGGGAGTGTTGAAATATTGAACTTAGAAGAATATTGTAATTATATTTGAGTTATTATTTAATAGATCAAATCCCCTTTTGCAGATTTATCAAGTCAGGTCTTGTATAAGATCAAATCCCCTTTTTTGGATTGGCCAAACTGCATTTGTATAGTGTTATTTGTAAATTCGGCCGCTAGTAATTAAAAATTGATTTTAACCACTACTAGGAGAAGTCAACCCCACCAAGTGAAGAGACATAACCATAGAACCTCCTAAACTTGTATTTATATGTGAGGATGATGCCTCATTTGACCACACTCACTCTCACTCATCTAGTGCACATAGATTGATGGCAGTTGCAGTTGCAGGAGGAAGGAGAAGAGAGGTGCATGCTTAGTCTTGGTTTATCCTTGGTGTTTTGGTATTAGTCTTGGAATTGTATTGGCAATCTATTATTGAGGAAGTTTTTGCTGGGTTTTCTCCCCCATGAGGGTTTCCCGGGACAAAATGTTGCGTACCTTGTGATTTTTTTTCTTTCATTGATCCTCTTTATGTTGTTGTTTTTGAAATGCATTGAATTCTCATGTAATTTGGAAATAACCTAATAACAACAGTAAAAACTTAACACTATCAACTATTATTATATTGACCTCCCTACCTATTGAGTCATAAGGTTATAACCCCACAAATAGCCATGGACATGCTTCATGAGTGGGATGGAGATCTAGATTACTTAGATCATATTACAGAGTAGGGTCCATCCTATATCCTGAACTTGCCTTATTGTTACCCTAAGTTTGAATGCATTGCTACCTAGATATCATTACCGGTCAATGACTAGAGTGCTTCCACCTATCATTCTTAGAACCATGTATCTACTCCTCTCACCCAACTTACAATCATATCCATGGTTACACCTCCTACAACCATTTAGACTATCCTTATCATTTAGCTAATGGTGTCACCTTTCATCAAGCCTTTGCTCACTCCTAATCACACAATTGTTCCATTTAAACATAGATTGCCACTTGAAATTAGGACACCTATGCATGCTAGCATCCCATTGTAGTCATCCATGGGCACCATATAGTCAAGTCATTCTCTTAACACACAACTTGTCCTTGGTCATTTGATATCCACCTACTCATCATTAGTTGGAATGCACTTACAACCTAGTACTTGTATCTAGTTGTCCATATCCTTATAATCACAACCTAGAGTATCGAAACATGTCATACCATAGTCCTCCTATCCATATCCACACGAATAGTCACTCACTCATATTTCCCAATAAATACAAAATCAGGTTCCACCACATAACTTTCATGACCAATCATAACCCATCTAGACAGTGATTGAAAAATTGAATGTCGTTATAATTGAGTTACTATAATAGCAATATGTGTATTTTAACCTATATTAGTGCACCCATAAAGGCACACCATATAGTTTCATCCCTTACCATTGCATCCAAATATCCAAGTTTTTATATTACCACATTCCATACCTAAATATGATAAGATGGGAGATGTATAATAACATCTTGCCAAATTGACTAACATCTATCAAGACTTGAAAAACTATCCAAATGTCATGCCTAAAATCTTCCCATACACACATTTAATCATTTCTTTTAAGTGGTTCCAACATATCTAAGAGAATTTCATTGTCTTTTTAGCAGTGATGTGACTAGTTCCTTTCCATGTTCTCCTTGCATGATGATGATTCTCAGAGGTTATATCCCTTATCCAAATATGCTAGGGAGATAAAACCACTTTATACAATGCTTTTAGCCATTTTGTTCTAATGATATATGTCAAATTTTCATAGAATCCTTATGTAGTTTAGCTAGAATTCTATAACAACCACACTTTCACACCCAAAGATGGAATGGAGAAGGTGTTAGGTTTGGAGGCATGTTACATCCATCATAACCTCATGTAGTATACTACAAAATCCCTCCTTTCAAGGAAGGCACTACCACTGATCATCATAGACCACACGGTAAATAAAACCATAATAGACATGTTGTTGGAGATGGTGTAGTTTTTTTCCATCGTTTAGGCGCAAATCTAGGCATTTTTTTCCATTTTTTAGGTGCAAATCTAGGATTGTTTTGCACCCATCATAGATTACATTTATTCCCTTATTCGATGCTAAACTCAGCTTAGATGGAATCAAATTTAGCATCGGGTGATAGCTCAAACCAAAAAAATTAAAAAAGCCCATGTGTAGGGGAAGTAAAAATCATTTTCAAATGACAGATGCAACTAACGTACGATTTGGGGGTTTCCTGAGGGAAAACTGAGATAGGGTGCGACTAGAGCATGGTTTGGGGATTTCCTAAGGGTGAACAAAGATTTATGGAGGTTGAACAGAGGTTCCATTTCCATTTCCACGATTTCCATTTCGAGCAAACTGCTACATCAAAGATCACCATAGCAGGAAGTTTCATTTCCACAATTTTCAGGTTACAAAATTATCAACTTTCACAACTGTTAGATTTGGACTTATTGATCTATAAATTTTCTCATGTTTATGGTCTATTATATTGCAAGACTAGCAGAAAGCAAGAATGGGGGAGTTATCTTAACACTATTATTAGACATGGCCGCCACGAACCTTCTTAGGACTCGGTTGAGAAAACATCTATGCTCTCACAATAACTATATTCTTTGGAATACTCTGTACACTTTGTATTTGAAACAACACTATAATATAAAGATGAGTTTGACATTTGGTTATCCTTGTTAGAAGAGGTAAAAAAAAACAGGAAGAAGGGAGAAGAAATAAGCGCCTTCGAAAATCGTGACCAAGTCGACTTGCCCAAATCGTGACAGAAAGGATTTTACCTAGCTCGCTTAAAATGTCAAGAAAAGGGAAGGAAGTTGATTCTATCCAGAATGAGGTAAGTCATTGTGAATTTATAGATTTCTAATTGTCTCAATTTTTATTTTTATTTTTAGTTTTTAGTTTTTTATTGAAAAATTTAAAACAAAAAAATTATTTTATATATCTAGGGACATGAGACTGACCAGGAGAAACAAGCCCTGGCTTCGATATTGGGGATGGAGGCCATTAAAAAACTTGACGATCTAGACTTGAAAACTCTTGCAAGATACATAGAAAAAATATTCGTTAACACCCTTAAAACATTGCCAACAAATCAACCCTGTCAAAGGGAATCAATTGATTCCCCAACCACTCTTGGATCAAGCAGAAGATCAAGGAAGAAATCATTGATGATAAACTCTAAGAATTTGGAACAGAGAGCGAAGACCTCCAATGTCGAAGCCACTCTTGGGACCCAAAATTATTCCACCGTGCCATGTTTTGGATATTGTATTGGGAACTCTGATACAATGATAGAATACAACATGGTTTCAGGCAAAATTTGAATGTCATATACTGGGAAAGTTTTTGTGAATAGGTTGAAATAATCATGCCTTCAACGTTTCAAATAACATCTCCATTTTTCGTTCTCAAAGATACCAATGCATCTGCAGAAAGCTATAATTCACAACATGGAGTCTAAATTTGTCGTAGGTTGGTAAGTAAAAGAGTTGAAAAGACAAATGTCTCAGAATTGTAAGATATTAAAGGGCAACCAACCAAACAAGATAAAATAACTCTCACCCGAGAAAAGGATTAAAAAAAGGCCAATTGATTTTAGTTTAAAAGTATGGAAAGAACTTGTAAAATCATATGAGAAGTCGGATGCACAGAGGAAGTTCGGTGAGAAGAGTACACAGGTATTTGAATTTTCTCATAATATTATATCATATTTCTTAAACGATTTTTATATTTTATTTGTGCATAGTTAAATTGACTTAGTGTATGTTTCAGGACAAGGCCTCCAAAGATAGACTTGTAAAAATCTGTGCCACATATCACAGTGGCCAAAAGGGTCTACATGCCTTGATATGCACCTTTGTAAGTATATTTATCATGTGAAATGATATTTTTTTTATTTCCTATGAAAAAATAAATGATTACATATTTATTAGTTTAACTAGTCCATGTGCCATGTTTTGACAGGAGAACAAATATGGTCGACATCCTACACATTTTGAAAAATAAATGTTACAAAACAAAAAGTGGACCAACTTTGTAATCTGTATGGAGAACGAGGTATCAATAGTATTGAAGGATACCTTGCCTTGTTTTTTTCCCTATTTTTATTCAATGGATCCCCATTTAGGCATCCTTTCCCTTTATTTCCTTTGAATATTATGAACTTGTGGAATGTTCCTTGCAATTTATGGAGTTTGGAAATACTAACCCTTGTTTTGTGGCTCTTCATAACAAACATAGTTTGCCTAGAGGAGATTTTCCCTTTCCGTTTAATTTATTTGTATTTTCCTACTATTTGGATAAATTGGATTCTCATCCAACATTCATAGGGCCTTCTCTCCCTTGGACCTTCTCTAACATAGGTGCATTTCACTAATAGATGGGTGATAATTTCTTCATCCATATTACAAAGTAAAAACATGCCAAGCCCTTGCTTACTTCTCCTTTGCAAATGATCTCAAAGAAGTACCTTGTCTCTCAACACCAACCACATATAAACATGTGTCTTCATAGGAGCTCTAATATTCCAAAGGGGCTTCCACCACCATGATTTTGTCTTGTTCTGCATTACATAACATATTTTTGCACCCTATCTTTGCAATCTATTATCTTAGAATAGGATTATTTGACCAAACCAAACTATATGCATCAACCCTAATCCTTACATGAATATGATATAAAGTTCCACATAACATTGTCATTGTGTTGCATTCTCTCTTGCAAATCCCAAGAATTTTTCTAATCTCTATCTTTGATGCCATATGTTTATGACACGTGATCCACCACACGATCTAGTGTATAAATGAAAATTCCCTATAAGTTTTATATCAAGTCATCTAGAAATGAATAAGAGTTCCCATAGCCTACCTAAGGGTCTACCCAATTCTTACACTCTCTCCATTCCCTACTTTCCACACTAGCCAATTACATACCAAGGGAAAATTAAATTATTGAATCAATAACCTCTCTTGAGCCTTCTCAATAACATTGAAATAAATTAGAGACTTGAACATATCAATCTCCTTACTAGTGGTTGTATTATACAAATTTAGAATCTCCCTTAATTTAGAAGATTCCCTCAAGGATCCATCATAGAAAAAAACAACATCATCAACAAACAAAAGATAAGTCAGAAACTAACTCCCACTAACCTTTAGTCCTCTAATATCCCATGTTATTTCATTTTTAACAAAAACATTTGAAAGCAATGATTCCCAAAATTGAACCATATCTTCATGCTTGATGCTAAGCTTAAAAATCTCTAGAGTATGTGTTCTCAACCCTCTAAGTGGATCAATATGCTACATTTAGTGTGTATTTATTTCATTAATCCTAAAAGGTTTTTTTTTCTTGTTTTTTTTATTCTAGGTAGCCTTCCTCTTGGATAGCGCCTAAAGTATCTAGGAACTATGAAACCCAATTTTCCTCTCTATCACAACAATGAAATTGTCAAGCATATTTTTTGGCTCTATGCATATGCCAAGCCACCTCGGCTTGGGTCTCTAACATGTATGGTCAATCCCCCCTTGGGGAAATTCACTATAATTCTAATCTACTTAGTGGACAACTCCAGGGTGAAATTATCCACATCAAATCAATGTGATGGGATTCAAATGGAATCTAAACTAATGTGTATTTTCTCTCCATTGGAATTTTTCCAATCACAACATTATTTATCATGACTTGGAAAACATGCTCCACACATTCACTTTCCTTCACTTTCCATGCCTACCTTTCTTTGCCTTCACTTTCCTTGACATTCCTTGCCTTTCCATTCCTTTTCACGCCTTGCCTTGCCATGCCTTCACATTCATTGCCTTCACTTTCCATGTCTTTCCTTGCCTTTCCTTCACTTGCCTTGAAATTTCATTACTTGCCTTCACTTGCCATTCCTTGCCTTCACTTTCCATGCCATTCCATGCTTTCACTTTCCTTGTTATGCCTTTCCTTTCCATGCCATTCCATGAATTTTCATTTCATGCCATGCCTTGCCTTATCATGACATGTTGTGTCATGCCTTACCTTGTCATTCCATGTCGTGACCTTGCCTTATCATGCCTTGCCTTATCATGACATGATGTTTCATGCCTTACCTTTTCATTCCATGCCATGACCTTTCCTTGTCATGCCATGCTATGCCTTGCCTTATCATGACATTATGTGCCATGCCTTACCTTGTCATTCCATGCCATGACCTTGTCTTGTCATTTCATGCCTTCACTTCTCCTGCCATGCCATGCCTTTCCATGCCTTCACTTGAATTATCATGCCTTGCCTTGCCTTGCCTTTCCATACCTTTCCTTTCCTTGCCTTCACTTTTCTTTCCATGCCTTTCCTTGACATGCCTTTCCATGCCATGCCTTCACTTCCCCTGCCTTTCCTTTCCATGCCTTGTCGTGCCTTTCCTTACCATGCCTTGTCATTCCTTTCCTTGCCATGCCTTTCCATTCATTGCCTTCACTTGCCATGCCTTTCCATTCATTTCCTTCACTTTCCATGCCTTCTTATTCCTTTCCTTCACTTGCCATGCCTTGCCTTTCCTTCACTTTCTTTGCCTTTCCTTGTATTTCCTTCACTTTCCTGGGCTCGCCTTGCCTTTCCTTTCTTTCACTTGCATTGCCATGCCTTTCCATGCCATTCCTTCACTTGCCTTGTGAACATAGTTATACTGAGTTATAATTATATCTCAAAACTCAGTTATACTAAGATACATAGTGGTGTTCCCTTCATATCCTTTATAGAATAGGAATACTTAGGGTTACAATGTATCTAAATTCATGCAAGGCAGAGCTCCATCTGGCAAGGTCAAACCATAACCATAATCACCTTAAGTAGTGTACCTACCTAAATGGATATATGTATTAGGAATGGTGCAATCCCAACTGAAGAAGAATGCAACATGTTAATCCATGCACCTCCTCGGGATCTACGCCCTCTTCCTAGAATACACAATCCACATGTAGTGAACCATACTAGCCTAGGGATCTATCCCCTCATCTAACAATAGAACATGCATGCACAAATAGAAGAAACATTGAATATAACTCAACTCCTAAGGATGGCACATGCATACCTACAGCATGCATGAGAATCTAACACAATCTATAAAACAAGAACACCTCTTAGAGGCTAAACTGAATTAGCCAACAACCCTGGTTAAACCATTTATGGGTTTATAAAGTATAATTATTAATTATGTTGGTGTCCTAGTAATTTAAGTAATGATTAATTATTGTAATAACATTAATTAATTAATCAATTATTTATTATTGTTTAATATATGTTGATTAGTTAATTAACACATTTAATGTTTGGATAACAAATTAAAGGCTTAATAACTTATTATAAAACTTTATGTATGGCCGAGGGATGGAGTATTGAATGGAGGGATAAGGTAGTAAATGGGATGATAAGGTGGGTGGCCTTAAATTAAGGAGGCTGATTGAATGGAGGTGGGATAGAGGCCCGAGGAGGCCTTCGGAGTTTTATGAAATTTTGGGAGGAAGCATTATTGGGAGAGTATTCTGGTTTTGGGTTTGGGAATTGTTGAGGGGTGTACCAGTTCTTTGAGTTTTTGGGCTTGGGCGAGAATCATAGGAATCTGGAACTAGAATTTCCAGATAAGTTGCTCTCCTAATACTTGGGTGGTTAATTAGGTTTTTGGGCATGGTTTGGTGAGTGTCAGGCCGGAGTTTGGATGGAAGCGTAGAGAGGACAACCAGAGATCGAGGATTTAGAATCAGATGAAGGTATGTTTATTTATGTATTTTCATAAATATGTGGTGTTATGTGGTTGTTCGTAAGCTTATTTTTTATCTTTGTTAATACGTTTAATTTATGTTGAAAAATAAATGATTATACGTTGATGATTGAATGGTATATGATATAATTTCTTCATTCTTTAATTTTAGCTTGTATTTTTATAAGGCTCTATAGGGACAGATACCTTACAACTAGTGTGCCCAAAACATGTCACAATTATGCACAAATCCCAAGGCAAACAATTTTTTAGGCACTATCTGGATCTGAAAATTCATTTAGACTTCACCATTTGTAGGATAATAATAACCAGGAAACTAGGTAAAACTCTAAGAGTAACAAGGGAAGGAAGGGACCAAAATCACAAGGGGTGACACAAGAGATGTTTCCAATACAAATATTATATAGAAAAGATAAATAAATAAATCTGGTTACAAGAACCAATGAAATGTTCCATCCTTCTTCCATCACAATATTCATAGATCTAGATTATATTCATTGTCAATAAGATCCCATTTTATTTACTCATCACCTCTTTGTTCATGTTATTTTAATGCATTTGCAAACAAATGCTTTACATGTTATTTTAATGCATTTGCAAACAAATGCTTTACGTAGGAAATGAGACTTCTAGAGGTTAAACATAGGATTTGATACATTGAATAACTTCTCCAATTATTATAAATTATTTATAATGTCGATTTCACACCCCAGTAGTTGTGGTTTGTCCAAGAATATTCCACACAATGTGTATTGAATCGAGACATCCTGGGTCACATGCGAATTTATAAAATAAGAACACCTCCTAAAATCTAAAGTAGTCTGCCTAATTAGGTAGTTGAGGAAGAAAACTAGAGAATCAAGTGATGTGTCTTTCCCTTAAGGGATTTTCCAAATCCACTACAAAATAAATAACAAATGGGAGGCCAAAATTCACTATTTTGGAAGCTACAATAGTGGAATAGAGAAACCAATGACAGATTTTTTCCTTTGGGGATTTGTGGGACTGAGCCACAAGTAAACAAATGAACTAGAGGCAAAAAACACTCGTGAGGGAGCTATATCAACATAACAAGTGAGCAAGTGATGTGTTTTACTTTGGGGAAGTATCGTGAAGCCTCAAACAAGCCAAAACATGCTTGAGAAGTGAAAATACAATTGTAGAAAAGTAGCAAGAGTGAAGCAATAAGGGAACAAGTGCATCTTGCTTGGATGGATTTTTTCTGACTTGTTGGTGCAACATTTTTGGGTGCAAAATCAAATCACTTGCTTCTATGGTTTTATTTCCTTGTCATTCCTTGCCTTCATTTGCCATGCCTTGTCATTCCTTTCCTTCACTTGCAATTCCTTGCCTTGCCTTCACTTGCCTTTCCTTCACTTGTATTGCATTCACTTGCCTTTCCTTACCTTCACTTGCCTTGTCATGCCATGCCTTCACTTTCCTTTCCATGCCTTGCCTTTCCATGCCATGCCATGCCTTGTCATGCCATGCCATGCCATGCCATGCCTTTCCTTTCCTTTCCTTTCCTTCACTTGCATTTCCATGCCTTGTCATGCCATGCCATGCCTTGCCTTTCCTTTCCTTCACTTGCCTTGCCATGCCTTGGCTTGCCTTCACTTTCCTTGTCATGCCTTGTCATGTTGTAACTTCACTTGTCATGCCATGCCTTCACTTTTCATGCCATACCATGCCTTCACTTTCCATTCCTTTCCATACCATGCCTTCACTTTTCATTACTTCACTTGAATTACCTTTCCATGCCCTCACTTGCCATGCCATGTCCAGACTAACAAGTTGTTAAATTGTCAAACACATGTAATAAGAACTAAGAAAAACCCTAGTGCCAGAGATACTCCAAAAAATGGTTTTTTGGTTGACAAAATGATACCATACAGGCCCCACTAGTTGAAACCCGACACTTTGGATCCAATGCAACTGACGATTTGTGCATTTGAGTCTCGGTTTGAGTTTTATCATGAGTTGCAGCTCGCCTCCTCAAGTCCTTCAGAGACATGTGGCCAATTTGGTCATGGGGCATAAAATCCAAACCAAGCAACATAATGGAGTTCTATAAGCTCCCACAATTCTATTTGGACAAGGCCCATGTGACTACACTAGCCAAAAACACTCGACACAGTGTTCTTGAAAATCAACCTCCTCTTCAAAAATTGCACTATGCCTCGTTGACCAAAACCCTAGTGTCGTAGATACTCCAACAAACGGTTTTTTCGGTTGACAGAATGATACTGGAGGGGCCCCACTAGCCAAAACCTAGTGCTTTGGATCTAATGAAATTGGTAATTCATCCATCCGAGTCTCGATTTGAGTTTTATCGTGAGTTTCAACTCACCTCCTCAAGCCATTCAGGGACATGTGGCCAATTTTGTCTGGGGGCATAAAATCCAAACCGAGCAGCATAAAATAGTTTTGTAAGCTCCCGAAATTTTGTTTGGCCAAGGCCCATGCGACTACACTAGCCAAAAATTCCCAACACAGTGTTCTTGAAAATCAACCTCCTCTTTAGAAATTGCACTATGCCTCATTGACCAAAATCCTAGTGCCGTAGATACTCCAACGAATGGTTTTTTGGTCGATGGAATGATATTGGAGGCCCCCCACTAGCCAAAAATCAGTGCTTTGGATCCAATGCAACTGATAATTTGTCCATCTGAGTCTTGATTTGAGTTTTATCATGAGTTTCAACTCACCTCCTCAAGTCATTCAGGGACATGTGACCAATTTGGTTCGGGGGCATAAAATCCAAACCGAGTAGCTTAACAAAGTTTTGTAAGCTCCCAAAATTTTATTTGGCCAAGGCCCATGCGACTACACTAGCAACAAATTCCCAACACAGTGTTCTTGAAAATCAACCTCCTCTTTAGAAATTGCACTATGCCTCATTGACCAAAACCCTAGTGCCAAATATACTCCAACAAACAGTTTTCTGGTCGACAAAATGATAGCGTAGGGGCCCCACTAGTTGAAAATCGGTGCTCTAGATCCAATGCAACATATGGTTCATCCATCCTACTCCCAATTTTAGTTTTATCATGAGTTGCAACTCACCTCCTCAAGCCATTCAGGGACATGTGGCCAATTTGGTCCGGGGGCATAAAATCCAAACCGAGCAGCATAACGGAGTTCTGTAAGCTCCCACGAGTGTGTTTTGTCAGGCCCATGCGACTACACTACCCACAAATGCCCGACATAGTTTTTTTGAAAATCGACCTCCTCTTCAGAAATTGTACTATGCCTCATTGACCAAAACCCTAGTGTCGTAGATACTCCAACAAACAGTTTTTCGGTCGACATAATGATAGGAGGGGCCCCACTAGCTGAAAATCGGTGCTCCAGATCCAATGCAATTGATGATTCATCCATCCGAGTCCTGGTTTGAGTTTTATCACAAGTTGTAAATCGCTTCGTCAATCCATTTAGGGACATGTGGCCAATTTGGTCGAATCCACTAATAAAACTATGATGAAAATCATGAAGAATATTATTGGTGATAATACTCGTGACTGACACTTACAGTTAACACATGCCTTTTGGGCTGATTGGACAATGACCAAAACTAGTACCAGTGAGACGTATTTGATTTGTTTATGGACAAGAGGCAATTATACCTACTGAGTTGGAGATTACAACCTATTGGTTAGCTTCCCATACTAAGGAATTGGACAATAGTCTAATAACTCATAATTGAATGCATTGATATCCTTAGAAGAGCAGTGAGAGTTGGCAACTCATAATCTAAAATAAGGATAGGGTGTTGTAATGAAATATCATTACAATAAGGAAAAATCTAGGTTATTCATAGTTGGTCAAGGAGTCTTGCTCCAGAATTTTGTATACAAAGACAAGAGTAAGAATACTAAATTCTAGAAGCTATCGTTAGGTCCATTTACTATTGCAGAAAATATGGGAAACAATGCTTTCCAGTTAAAGGACATCCAAGAGAGATTATTTTCACATACTATGAATTGTCCTAAAGCCCTATTGCTTTATTGAACTGACATAGTTGTAGGACCAACACACACCATGAAAGTTTTAAAATAGAAGTGTTGTGTAGCATAGATGTAGGACCAACACACACCAAAAGAATAGTAAACCATAAGAATGTGTGTGTGTGTGTGTGTTGTTTTGCACATGCATTTTCATTTTTGTTTATAAATTTTCAGGATGCTTTCACTTTTTCATTTTATCTTTAGTTTGATAGGTTTGGTTTTGTTTTCATTTTCATGTTGGTCTAGATTATGCATGCATATTAACATTTTTAGCACCTTTTCCTTTTTGAGTTTGTCAAGGTGCATTTATTGTGGTTTTAAGATTTGAATGGTTGCATAAGAAGGTACTTGTACAATCAATAATACCTCAGACAATGTTTCCTATTCTTCTTACTCATGTTAGTCTATTAGTATATCTTTAACATCAATTGTTAGTTTATGGCATGGTGGGTTTATATCATGAAATAGAGGTGAAATTGTTGATGGGTTCCTAATTCTCAACTCAAGAAAGTTAAATGCTTGACAACCCTATTAGGTCTCCCATATCTTCTTCATAATCCTTTTTCTTCACCCATTGTAGAACATTAGCCTAATTCGATCCATACACTGTGCTTTCCAGGGGTGGATACAAATTCTTATACTTACCTCATTGTTACTATTTCTGTCATTCAAGTTATTTGTTACAATATATTTACATGCCCAAACAACATATATCATGCCCAATTTGAAGATGTTGAAAATTAACTATTACATGAAGTAGTAGCTTAAGTGGTGTCACCGGTGTTGGCCTTTAAAATGGCTAACAAAAACATGATTACAAAGTTTCACAAGGAAGATACCTACTGCAAAATTTAATATCCACCCAACTCTAATAAACACCAATTTCACCATAGTTAACAATCAATAGCTCAAATTCCTTACTAAGCACTATAAGGTATCCTCCTAGTGTCCACTAAAGTAAAATTGATGAATATGCTATAGTTTACTAATTCATGGTTTGTTTGATATGTTGGTGATGTGTGATCATTTCATGGTTGAATTTAGTATGATGTTGATGACTAATGTTCATGTTTGACATATGGTCCTATGACTTATGATGGCTTATGACATTTAAATGATGTGTGGGATAAGGATGCTATTTAACAGGTTCACCATAAATCATTAGTTGTGATGTTTAGCATTGATACGATGACATATGTGCCTATGCAGCTTAACCGCTCATGTCAATTTTCACAAGGTTATTTTGAAAATTTATGGATATGCTTATGACTTTTGCATGCCTTCTATGCTCTAGTTCTAGTGATTTTGGTTTATCACACCTATAATAATGTGAAACATGGATAGAAAGATAATAAGTATCCCAACTCTCAATGTAAGTTGTTATTCCTAAGGTGAAATGCCAAGGAAAATTATAAGTATTGGCCACCACTACAAGACATTCATATAAAGTTGGGTTACAAGTAAAGGCTCCACCATTCACCTAGGGTAATGCACTTGGAAAAGGCAATGTCACGTGGTTAAAAATGAAATATATTGATAAACATCCATTATGATGGTTTTTGGGTATTAATTTACATTGAAAAATTATAGTTATTCTTGTGATCCAACGATGGAGATTGGAGACATAAACCCTTTTAATTTACCCTAGTTCATACTCCAACTCATGGTTATTCTACATGTTTTGTGGGAGGGGGGATTTTAGTCTTGAGTTCAAACTCCTCCTACTTGTAGCCAAATCCATCTTATGAGTTGTGTGCATGAAAAGGTAGAGTGTGTATTGAGAACTCAAAATATATGCTTTGCCTTGGCTCCTCGATTTGGAAAGCTCAATAAGAGCCAAGTTTGATCACTTATCTTGATCCCTCATTCCTGGTAGTTTCTAGTGAAAGATGTTCGATCTAGGCATAGTTTTGTGGCATGGTCTAGAGAGAAAAACAACTATGGATACCTCTCATCCATCAAGTTCAAAGAGTGTTGGAAAAGTGGTAACCTACAACTCATAAAACAATCATTAGTTTCCTTCATTTTGTGTGTGTGCTGCTTGAGAAATGGTATAGATTGGGGTTTCATGAGTATGCTTTTAAACCTTGCCAAGTTTCTTCATTCATCATGACCCAGTTTGTAGTTTCTCGTACATGTGAGTTTGCCTTGATTTTCCCCTTAATCCGATTCATATTTGAATAGAATGACTACGGTTGCAGGGTTTGAAAATTTATATTGATCAACCCAACATTTTGATTTATCTTATTGCTAATTATTTGGAAGGAATTTGTGGTCAAATTCTTCATTTTGACTTTTGTTGTAATGGTTAATGAACAACCTAGCACTTATATTTCGACTTCTCTTGGATTTAAATTATGTATTCCTTAAGTCGAATTTGTTGGTAGCATTTTAAACCTTAACTTGAAAAGATTTTGGATATATTTCCATTGTTGATAAGGGTTTACTCAACGATTATTTGGCACAGTGTGGCTAGTTGTAATATTTATAAATCATGGTTGAATTTTCCCCTTTGGATTTGAAGTGTAGGCCATGATGGATTTCGATCCCTCTGATGATAATGGTACATTGAAACTTAAGGGTTTATCTTCTTGTAAATGTTTTCTTATTATATACATGGTGGAAGAGTAGTGGCAATCTTGCCTGGGGTTTACACATATTATACGGTTGTGTAGTTTGTTGATTTTAAAAATTATGCATGTGTGTGCTAGGGATCTATAATTTTCATCTTAATTTATTAATTTTTTGATATGGATACCTTGTAGGTGCTTAAATACCTTTGTAAATTTGCTTGCATTTATCCCTAAATTGAATGCATGTAAAAGAGGTTTAGCGATAGGGAAAATCCATTTGAAGTGTGATATCACAACCTTACTAAAGTTGTCTATTGTGTTGGAAATGACCATTTGTACCATGTGTATGAGATTTGAATTTAGAATATGAATTCACGTTTTTATAGGCACAAATTGTGATAGCTTGGAAAATCACGCAATTTGCAAACTGAGTTTTGAGGAGTGATCTTGTTAACTTATGAATAAGTAATGTATTTCACTTTGGAAGCCCAAGAGTTAAAATAAAGTTATATGTAGTGTAGAGGCTATCTAATTTGAGCATTGACTAATTAGCAAGTTGGTTGGAAATAGTAAGGCTAGGTAGAATTTTCTTACTAACAAGTTCTTGAACCTATCCTTGCCATTATCCTACCCATAAACCCACATGTTTGTTGCAATACCACTTGCCATCTAGTCTCTTGTGTGCAAGCATCTATTATGAATGGTTTTTGGTGTGTTGAAGTTGATAGTTATTAATAGATAATTCTTGAAATTACTTGTTAGACTAAGTATTTCCCAATCTACCAACCAAAGAAAAAAAATGGTTATGGTGCAAGTAAAATTATAATTGAGTTACCTCTATTTGAGAATGATGTCCCTGAATAGCCACACATTTCTTGTCACAATGGAAACTTTTTCTTCTTGAATAGGGATTCCATCATAGACTTAGGATATTATGAATTAATTCCTAAATCAACTACTATTTGATGTCTTGAGCATGTTCTATTCTAAATCAAATAGACTATAATGCATTTTGATTATGTGTGGGATTGTGAGATATAGTTTGCTTGATGTACCCATACATTACATGTTTAGTTTGAATAGTTATGCAACATAGTTGATGAACTATGTATCTATTTGGAATGGTGATTATGAGTTTCTTTTGGTTGATGTATATAGTCAAGGGCATGTGATGACGGTTTGACAATTGAACTTGTGTGTGTGTGTGTGAAAGATGGATGCAATAGTGATTCATTTGTCTATGATTTGAAATTTCAAAATGAAGATAATGGGACAATAATTCATGTTTAAAATAAAATATTCCATGACCATATACTTTAGGAAAGTGCACATAGTTGAGTTAACTATCCTACAAAGTTGAGTCAACTGTTTTCTAGGATAATACTAATCGGGAAACCAAGTTGATGGCATGGCATGGAAAGGCAAGGAAAGGCATGGCATGGAAAAACATGGTATGGAAATGCATGGAATGGAAAGGAAATGCATGGTATGGCAAGGCATTGCATGGAAAGGCATGGTATGGCATCGCAAGGAAAGGCATGTCAATGCATGGCATGGAAAGGCATGGTATGGAAAGGAATGGTATGGAAAGACAAGGCATGGCAAGTGAATGAAAGGCATGGCATTACAATGCATGGTATGGAAAGGCATGGCATGGAAATTCATACCATACCATACCATACCATGGCATGGCAAGGAAAGACATACCATACCATACCATGCCAAGGATATCATACCATAGCATGTCAAGGTAAGTTATACCATTCCATACCATACCATACCATACCATTCCAAAGATAACATAGAATACCATACCAAACCAAGGAAAAACATACCATACCATACCAAGGAAAGGAAAGGCAAGGCAGGGCATACCATACCATGGCATGACATGGCAAGGTAAGGCAATGCAAGGCATGACATGAAAGTCATGCAAAAAAAAGACATGGCGTGGCATGGCATGACAAGGCAACACAACACAATCCATGGAATGGCAAGGCAGGGAAAGGCATGGCATGACAAGGAATGGAATGGAAAGGCATGGCATGGAAAGGAAATGCATGGTATGGAAATGCATGGCATGAAAATGCATGGTATGGAAAGGTAGGATATGGCATGGCAAAGCAAGACATGGAATGGAAAGGAATGGTATGTAAAGGTATGGTATGGAAAGACAAGGCATGGCAAGTGAATGGAAGGCATGACATTGTAAGGCATGGTATGGAAAGGCATGGCATGGAAAGGCATACCATACCATAGCATGGAATGGAAAGGCAAGGCATGGAAAGGAAAGACATGCAAAGGCATGGCATGGAAAAGAAAGACAATGCATGGCATGGAAAGGCAAGACAATGCAAGGCATGGCATGTCAAGGCATGGAAAGGCAAGGCATGGCATGGCATGGCATGGAAAGGCAAGGCATGTCAAGGAAAGGAATGGAAAGGAAAGGCATGGCATGGCATGGCATGGCAAGGGAAGGAAATGCATGGCATGGCAAGGCAAGGCAATGCAAGGCATGGCATGGAATGACATGGAAAGGAAAGGAAAGACATAGAATGGCAAGGAAATAAATGGTATGGCATGGAAAGGCAAGGCAAGGAAATACACATTGACACCTTTTATTACATTTATGTCATAATTTTCATCCCTTTATGGATTTATGTCTTGAATATTCTAGGGTTGTTATGTGCCATGGCAATGATGTCTTGAATATTCTAGGGCTAATACCTCCTTGGGGAATAAAAACCTAACAGAGCTACATTTTTTAGTTCTATGAGATGTTGCAAGCTTGTTTAGGCATGGACTAGGTGACCACTTTGTCAATCTTCTCCCGAGGAACGGTTCCATAAATTAGAACCCTTAATCCAAATGTTGCATTTTTTCTTACTGGGCAAAACCCTAGTTCTCGAAATCAATGAATAAAGAAACCTTTGAGGCATGAGACTTGGGAGTGAGGAGTTCTCTAGCTAAAATTGTATGTCAATAATCCAACGGAGTCAATGGTTCCTTAATCTGAGTCTCGGTTTTCGTTTTATTCCCAGTTGCAAGTCGCATCCTAAACCATTTCAGGGACTCTTGGCTAATTCCTTCTCAGGGCATAAAAACCTACCAGAGCAACATTTTTAAGTTCTGTGAGATTTTGCAATCTTTTTTAGGCATGGACTAGGTGATCACATTTTATGTCAACTCTTGAGGCACGGTTTCATAAATTGGACCCCTAAATCCAAATTTTGCATTGATTATTATTGAGTAAAACCCTAGTTCTTGAAATCGATGAAAAAAACAACTTTTGAGGCATGGGACCCAAAAGTGAGGGGTGATCTAGCTGAAATCCTATGCCAATAATCCAATAGAGATGATGGTTCCTCAATCTGAGTCTCATTTCTTTTTG
The DNA here is from genome assembly GCA_010110895.2 of Picea sitchensis. NCBI lineage: Eukaryota > Viridiplantae > Streptophyta > Pinopsida > Pinales > Pinaceae > Picea > Picea sitchensis. The sequence goes on along the minus strand of SNQJ01S0075363.1, from coordinate 73,134 downwards.
TATTACCAATCACAAGTTGCATCCCAAACCATTTCGGGGATTCTTGGCCAATACCTCCTTGGGGGATAAAAACCTAATGAAGCAATATTTTTGAGTTCTATGAGATGGTACAAGCTTGTTTAGGAATGTACTAGGTGACCACATTGTCCATCCACTCTTGAGGCACTGTTTCATAAATTGGACCCCTTAACCCAAATGTTGCATTGCTTCTAACTGAAAAACACCCTAGTTCTTGAAATAAATGAGTAAAGCAACTTATGAGGCATGGAACCTAGTAGTGAGGGGTTCTCTAGCTGAAATCCTATGTCAGGAATCCATTGGAGTTGACGGTTTCTCATTCCGAGTCTCGATTTTCATTTTATGTGTAGTTGCAAGTCGCATCTCAAACCATTTTAGGGACTTTTGGCCAATACCTCCTTGGGGCATAAAAATCTAATGGATCAGAATTTTTGAGTTCCGTGAGATGCAACAAGGTTTCTTAGGCATGGAATAAGAGACCACATTTTCCATTTTCTCCTGAGGCATGATTTCATAAATTGGACCCCTTAATCCAAATGTTTCATTTCTTTAATGTATTCAAGGTTGGGCATTCTATATGTGCAAGAGCATGTATGGAAATAAATATTGTTTGAAATAAACATGCAAATTACTTCTTTGGAAGGATTAACACTTGGATGTGATCTAGTTGAATAAGTATCGAGAGAACCTTCATAATTACCTATAAACTAGTTGATTCTCAAAGTACCTTTGAATCATATTACAATGCCAAAATTTCCTAGAAAAATATTCATTTGTGAAATATAAGAGAAGAAGATATATAGACCAGTTAACTCTCAAAGGATCTTCGAGGAAAACATAATCATATATAGCACAAAATGGAGAGGGTTGGCACTTATGGTTATGTAATAGAATTAACAATTGATAGTTAAAAATGTATAACAAATTCTTTATGATCTTTACTAACGTTTATTGGAATTGTTGCATGTTTTACATCATTGGAATGAAATCTTATCTGTAACTTATTTGAAATTTTATTATGTTGTAATATTAGAAATATAACAAAAAAATTAAATATTGAATGAAATGAATAATAATTTTTCGTTTTGAATGTTTTGTTTTGTAGAACACTGGTCTTCCAGAAGATCCAGTTGATCCTCATGAGATAGATCCAAATTATAATGGGTCTGATACATACATCGGAGATGATGATGATGAGGTAGATGCAGAAGACACTAAGGTGGACGAGGATGATGATCACATTGATGATGATGATGATGATGATCCAGTTGCTGGTAGTAGCTACTGACATTGATCATATAGACTTCATCATGGATCATTGTTGATATATCATTATGATGCCTATTTTCATGTTTACTATCATATGTATCATTTTCAACTGCAATACCATATTATTGAGTTGTATCATTTTGACTTATATCATTTGGGCATGTATCATCTTGACTTGTATCATTTTAACATGTATCATTTTGAGTTACATCATTTATCATTTTCACTTATATCATTTGGACATGTATCATTTTGACTTATGTCGATTGTTGGCCAAGTATCATTCTGACATGTTATTGATCTATTGAGATATTTGACTTTCACTTTTTTTAGTTGTATATGATGACGATCTTATCAATATTAAATATATAAGTTGTTTGACATGATACTTATCTAATATTGGTATATTTGACTCACTTGTTTTAATTATAGATTATGATAATGTTATAATCATTATCTTGTTATTTTATATATATTGTGTGTTGTAGATTTTATTTAGATAGAGATTTAATAAGTATATTGATGTTGTTAGTTTGTATGGATGTATATTTCCCTAAAAAATCTTAATAAAATATATCATACAAAATACTTCAAATGCAATATGACTTACTCTATAATAATATAAGTTTTTTTAAGAGGCATGACATATTTAACTAATTAAATTGAAATGAAAAATGTTAACTTAATAAATGGAAGCTATAAAGGAAGCAACAAGAGTTGTTAAAATGGAAGCAAAATATGGCTTTAAAATGGAAGTAAAACTCGACATTAAATTGGAAGCCATACTTGGAGCTATTTCTGGATCTAACTAGGAAGCTAAATTGGTTGCTTAATAAGAAGAAAAATTGGATGCTAATTAATAAGAAAATCCCAACACTAAAAGGAAGCAAACCCTGGACCTAAAAAATAAGCAAAATCAGGCGCTAAAAAGGAAGAAAACCTTGGAACTAAAAGGAAGCAAACCATGGAGCTAACAAGGAAGCAATTCTAGAAGCGAAATTTAGTGCTAATTAAAGAGAAAAACCTGGTGGCACTTTGGAAGAAAAAAAAGAAGAATTTTTGGTAGAAAAGAAGGAAGCAACAATGGAAGCCAAACCAGAAGCAATCTTGGAAGAAAATCTTGGTGCTACCTACGAAGCAAACAAATAAGCAATTTAGGTAGAAAACAAATGAGTAAAACTGAAAGAAATTTTAGAAGCAACAAAAGACTCAATCATGGAAGCCATTTTAGAAGAAAAAAAAGACGCAATAATGGAAGCAAATCTTGGCATAAATTTGGAAGCCAAACTAGAAGCTATTTTTGATGTTATACCAAAAGGAAAATAGGAAGCATAATTGGGAGCAAAACTACCAATTTAGGTGCTAAAGTAGGTTCTACACTAGGCTCTATTTTTTATTCTAAACTAGGTGCTAAAATCAGCACTAATCCAGATACTCAACTAAACATGTCATTTGGCGTTAGGTTTTGCACTGACCATTCAGCCCAATTCATGCACTTAAATACACTAAAATTCGACGCTATTCTAGGCGCACATGGCATATTTTGTTGTTGTGGTGGTGAGTCACTGGATGACCCACTACTCTCCATCACACATGCCAAGATCCTACAACAAAGGCACACCAACTTGGGTACAAGCCCAGTACATCCCTCAAAGAACCATTTCGGGTCCATCCAAAACAAATCAAAGCATAAAACATGGTTATCCAAAGTTCATAAGAAACATTAGTCCTTAAAGAATGCAAATTAAGTTGTAACTTAAGATATAATCCATGTAAGAAAATTCACCTCAGTATCCCCTTCAAGCATCACACCAGCCCACAACCCCATGCGAGTTGACAACTTTAAGTATGGGAGGGTCTTCATCCAACCCTATTAGGTGTTCCACCTAGACATAAAATAAAATAACCCAGATAGGTCCCAAGAGTGACAAGGAAAGTAGAAACCCTTCTAGAGTAAGTGTGATGGTGATATGGTTTCAAGGATTACTTCATGGTTCATGGTGTCATTAAATCCATTTCTATGAGCACCTTTGTGGAGGGTGCTTGATCTTGAGTTACCCCATATTTATGCACTATTTTTTCCAAACCTGTTTATCATCCATCTTTTTAGTCTGCTTTATCATATTTGTAAGTTCCCTTTTATAAGGTTTCAAGCTTTATCATTTCTATTTGGGACTTGGATGAGCTCTAAAAGAGTAGAGCTCAAGTTTGGATTATATTTTGTTAGTCATTTTTGCTATCATTCTTTTCCTTATTTAGCATTATTTTCTTATTCTTTTAGCAGTAGTTGTGAAACAACCTTTGGGCCTTCAACCCCTTGTTGAGTGAAAAATATGTCGCATAAATTCTCAACGATTTAATGTCAAACAGGAGCTCGTAAGCTTAGAGGCACAACACAATATGTGCGAGGATTGAAGTTGTCTATTCTAAACTACTAAAGCAAAGAACATAAAAATAACATGAATATACAAATGACAAATTTT
>SNQJ01S0075363.1:58666-69354 GCA_010110895.2 Picea sitchensis | reverse complement strand
CCGGAGCAATAAAACCAAACACCCTAAGGATGGGGACTAAATGGACATGCCACAACTATTCGCTTGAAGGGATCTCAGAAACCTCTAACCAACACTTGTACATCAAGTAATGCCATCATTGCCACATACAAAAAAATCATCACATTTTTGGACTCATAAGAGTGATCACATTTTGTGAAAAAATGTAGTGTACACTGCAGATAATCTGGGGTGTAACACCAGAGAATCTAATAAAACATTTCCATAGATTTATACTTGTATAATGTCATATTGATGTTGCAAGGTGATCAAGATTGTACAAGAAATGATCGGTTCCATAATGTTGAACCTGTAAAGATGTGAAGATATTAGATAGCACCAAGTCAATGTAGAGGATAAATATTGCAGTATGACTTTGATGCAACCAAGTATTGACTTCGAAGAGGCCATGAACTATGCACATGCCACGAGAGAGTCCCTTTTGACCAACAACAGTGAATCATAACTAAAAGTACTCTATTCAGAAGTGATAATGAATCAAAACAAGGAGAGAATGTATTTTGTCTTAAAGGGTGTTTGGATTTTGGCTTAAGTAGGAGGTAGTGGTTCCCACTAGATGCCAAGATGTATAGTGACCATTGCCAAAATATATATTAGCTTAGAATATTTAGCATTGTGTAGAGATTGGCAATGGGAAAATGATGAAAAGGTGGTGAAGCACTAGGAAAAAAATAAGGTGATTTCATCTAATATATTTACAAAATTATTTAAAGTTAAAATCATGTTTAAATCTATGTAAGAACATTATGTATCAACATTACCCATAATAATATTACATGATTATTTAATAAAATTGTGTAGAATTATTTAATCAAATTAAAAACCTAATTATTATTTAATAAAAAAACCCTTTTCAATAATTCCAACAATAACTCCAACCAATTTGACAATAACATTACAAATATTAAAACTAAATAAAAAAAAATTAAAACTTTTAATAATAAAAAAATAAAAATTAAATATAAAAAAAAAATCTTTTAATAAAAAAAAAAACTAAATTAGGATATCATGATTTCTATGAAAAGTCAAACCAGAACTAATCAGGATTTGTATGAAAAAACAAACCAAAACTATGAGGCATTCAATGATGAATCAAATGCTATATTTCAATCATGATTTGTATGAAAAATCAAACCAAAACTAAGAGGCATTCAAGGATGAATCCTATATTTTTCTGGCCTTTTGTTCAGGAATAATAATAAAATCACCTATCATTACAGATAGGAAGAAAGAGAAGAAAATAATATAACTTTGTTTGTTTTGGTTTGCTTTAAAAATTGAAATATAATATAAATATCAATTTTAATTTTTTTTTATTGTAATATTTTAAGGTTGATTTTAAGTTGTTAACATGTTTTGTAGGTTGGTGAGTCAAGTATTTATAAATTGATAGATTTATATGTTTATTAGACCGGAAAGTTTAGATGTTAAAAGCCAAACATTTATAATATTCATATTATTAATATAAACAACATCCCTATAAACCTTCCACGAACCTCACAACTCGAAAATGACCCACTACTGAAAGTAATGAACAAAAGGGTCTATAAATAAACTAATTAGATCACCAATCAACACAGATCACTACTGAAAGTAATGAACAAAATGGTCTATAAATAAACTAATTAGATCACCAATCAACACAGATCAGATAGATTATATAAAGTCGACCTAAATTGACTCATATGTCAATCTGTAATCAATCTAACAGTAATGGAGATAATTCTCGTAATTATATTCTTCTGCAACAGGAGGTGGACAATTGTCCTTGTCCTCATCCTTCTCGGGATCTCGATCTGCGCCGAATCTCTGAATTCTACCATGGCGTGCAAAGAATTGCTTGAAGAGATAAGAGACGAACGACGAAGAACTGATCGAATGCCACCCCATAAAGGGCGAGTGTCTGCTAAGTAAGGATCTCCGCGCTCCTCTACTTCTGCTTCTTTCCCTCACACTCACACGATCGATACCACGTCGTTGAAGTGCCCTGTCGGAGAGGATTGTCTCCTGTGTGTATTTGTCGAGGGTTACTTCTTTGTACCTGTCGACCTCATCTTTTGGAAAGCATTTGGGGTCGGCACCCAACATGCCGAGATGCTCGTCTGTGATGGGAATGTATGTCACAAACCCCGGAACCTCTTCGTATTCGTTAAGAAGATGGCGCCCCCGCTGGATTCCGACACGGAACAGAACTTCTCTCACAGTCCGTTTCATCCATCGCTCTATAAAGTTACTGTACTTTTCATATGGCCTTAAAACAAACACAGATATCACGTGTGGAGTATTTTCTCTGTTTCCATCAGCAGCTGAGACGCTGTTCTCTGCGTGTTTGATGATGTGACGGAACATAATATTTACTGTCACGTCGGGGGAAGTGGCCAGCATTATGTCGGACCATCCGTTTTGCCCAAACCACCAAAGCAGTTCTCTGTGATCATCAGTGGGATTCTGCTTGCTGGGCTGTCTTCCAAACCCTACTGTTTCTTTCTTTGCCTCTGCAACGGCATCCCAAAACTTTTTCATTTTCTCAAAAGTTACCGTTTGATGATCTGCGTGTAATAGCTCCTCGCATTCATACATTTTAATACAGACCATATTTTCAGATTTATTAGTCCAATCTCCTCTTGTTTTTGCTGCCCCTCGCCGACTGTATATTTATCCGTGCAATGGAACGGTGTGTCTTTTCCATACGAGTTGGTCTAACTAGGAGTAGAATTGGAATCCATATTAACATGATATCTTTAGTATATTTGTCTCACAAACAAGGAGGTCTCATACATCAATTTGATCTGGTTTAGTAGTGATCTTAAAAAAAGATTATTATTATTATTATTATTATTATTATAACTAGTACAACAACTAAATAGCTTAGCTGTTGGTGAACGCCGAAAGGTTGATATTTAATTTGTGTGACTACTAAGAATATTCCAGTCATATTTAATCATGTCCATAGAAAACTTATTAAGCACTAAACCTCTATTAAATCTGCCCATTGTCAATAATTAATATGATATATTTTTCAATAAATAAACAGTCCAGAAATATTAAGTAAGTTTAATGATTAAAAATATGTGTTTTTTCTTAAAAAAAAAATCAACAAATTCAAATTTAAAAGAGATAAAATATATAAACCTAAAATAATAGTTTTACTTTGTAAATTATTATACTACTACTAAAATCTTCATCAAACTTTAATCTCCAATCTCCGACATCACATTTACGTTGAAGATGATCCATTGAAATCATCAAACCTCAACTTCAAATAAGACATTTACATTGAAAAGTGTTAAAATTTTAAGGTTACTCCATGAACCATGCCTCTAGATTGCCATAAGTTTACATTAAAGATCATCAAGCCCCCAACACCACATTTACATTGAAAATTGCTGGAATGATAGGGTTGCATAATAAACCATAGCTTTTCATTACCATATGAACACAATCTCAGAGAAATATTCAAGCCCAACAATAATACCATCGCACAATCACTTCCTTTTCTCCTAGAATACCTCAACAGCCTCCTCGAGCATAGAAGGAACATGCAAAAATTGAGAGACAGACGCAATGGGAGAGTAATGAGAATGCCCGAGTGCATCGGTGAGGATCACAATGAAAGTGGAGGTGACTACTCCCCAGAGGCTGGTACCTAAATCTGTACGCCTGGCTTGGTTTGCTCGAGGGGTCATTAAGCCCTCTGTTATTCCCCAACCCAGTAACATTAATCGTGACTTAGTGCGGGTCATTCAAACTGGATGGCATGGGGGCTGGCCACAAGGGTTAAGAAAAGCGTTTGCTGCATTGTGCCACCTGTCTCCTTCTGGAAACCACCTGTCACTCCATCCTAGAACTTTTTCACCTCTTTTAAATGAGGATGACAAATAACTTTAATTTAAGATATTATTAAATTAAATGTAAATCCATGGTTACATCGGCAACAACTTCCATGTTGATTATTACAATATCTATATTATGAATATCCATCAAAACACCATAACTATTTTATAAATATATAAAATAACATTTTTAAAAACATATTTAAAAACTCTTAAACAAATCTAAGATATGACCATGTCTATCAAAACATCTCTGAAAACCTTGCATTATCATTCATATCAACATTTTTCATAATCTCTTTATTAAAATAACATTTTTAATAACAAAGATCTAAAAACTCTTCAACAAATTGCAAAGACAACCATTTAAAAATTGTTTTTTGTTTCATTGCCTTAACATTCAAAATTATGTTGAACAAAGCTCGAAATATAAATCACCATTCTAATAGTAAAACGAGTAGTTGGCGTGGCTTTCTTAATATATTCTTACATGAAAACAAGTGAATGAATCTAAATGGTGAAATGAATACGTGGTGTAACTTGTTTAATTATTTAATTTCTTTTTACATGATGATGACATAATAAAAATATTAAAATCTAATATTAAGATATAAGTATTTATATATCTAAAATTGAGGGAAATGTAACTTTTAAATGTTGATAAAACTATTAATTAATACACTATGATCCAAAATTATTATAATTTTCACAACATAACAAGCTTTGATTATAGGGTTTGGTGTATCAACCTCCTAAACGTTTATCCATTGATCCCCTAACTTATAACCTTATTACAACACACATTACATATAGCCATAACACACTAACCTTTTCATACATTTTAACCCCAAATCACTATGGTTTTAGATATATTATACCTCCTAACTCCTTAATACACTATAACCTTTAATAAACTATGATGCTTAATACACTAATTCATTAAACTGGTTAAGTACTAAGGAAAGGTCAAGGAATATTTCCAAGTGAGTGGGAGGTTAGTGGTGATTGGTGAGTAGTGCTCAAAGGTAAGGTTGGGCAGTGTGCTCATATGGCGGACCAGAAGGAAGATTTATTGCACATCGAGCAAGCAAGTAAAAATATTGTCAAGTGTAAAGGAGGAGGATTGCCATCTAAAATAGGAGGCAATTGTTAATTATAGTGCTCAATGTATTTTCTCCAAAGGAAGGTTAAGCTTTTTTCTTTGTGAGTGAGCCACATGGAAGACCCCAAGTGAAGAGGAAAACCTTGCATTATCATCCACATCTGTATTAGTCTCTACCAAGTTGCCTGAATCCATACCTAGTAGGTTCTTCTTCTTGGCATCCTTCTTATGGTTCTTTAGATTCAACACTAGATGTAGCTTCCAACACTTATCTTCCATGTGACCATTGATATTATAATGATTACACCAATTTTCTGGATCCCTGCAATGATGGGTAATGGTTGTTGTTTTCATGTTCTTTCCTTTCCATTTCTTCTTCCCCTCCTTGGAAACATCTTGGTAGTGTTTTTTGTTTAGAACCACTTGTTTGTCCTTTCTTATGGCCTATTATCTCCATGTATTGTGCTATGCCTCATCAATGGCCATAGTTTTGAAGATCATCACTTGCTTTCGTAGATGGATATATAGACACCCCAAATAATTAAGGAGTGCATCTAGGTTCTTATGTATACCTAGCATAATCACCACTTTTCTAAACTCGGTGATGTACTCTTGCACATTCTTCCCTTGCCTCTTTTTGAAGTAATTCCAACGAATCCATTGGTCCTCTACATATCCAATAAGGTAGAATTGAGACTTGATGAGGATTTTAAACACCTCCACAGTTATTGGTGGATCACCCTCCAACCTAAGTGTCTCTGTGTGGTTTTCTCACTAGGTCAATGCATGTCCCTCTAGTTTTAGTCGGGTAAATGAAATATTCTACTCTTCATCTATATTATGGACACTAAAATACACTTCTAACTAGTGCAACCAAGATTCAACTTAACAACATCAATCTCACCTTGGTAGGTTTTGATGCCCACTTCGCTTCCATTTTTAAAAAAGGTTATGAAGAAGTGATAGAGCTCAGGTTTATCGTTACTAGGTTAGTGCTTAGATTTATTAAATAACTCAAATCCAAAAATGAAAGAACAAGCAAATGAACACACCATCCACACAAATGAACACACGTTGTGACCCAGGAAACCCAATTTGGGAGAAAACCCAACAAGAAAGTGAGGCCTATGCTCTACTCTATATTCATCAGTTATCAAATGCAAGTACAAAAAAGAAGCACTCTCTTTGGAGTTGTCTTTGACATTGTGGCCTGAATGGCTACTACAAAATCTTCTACCTCCTCTATTATGCTCTCAAATCCCACTCTTAGATGCTCTACTCAACTATGGAACAAGTAAATTGATAAAAGAATAGAACCCTTCTCGTCCTAGCAACCCAATATTCTACATAGCCAAATAATCGTCTAGGGTTAGGGTAAGGGATTTTCCACACATGACTATCCTCACATGTGTGAGTAAAGGACCTTGACGAGGTATCCACTTCGTACCATGGTGCTCAATAGTGTAAGTCAACTTGTGGAAGGCATAACTTCGATATACGAGCTCCAGTTGAGGTGATTATTGAACTGTTGGAAATATCTCAGTGTGTAAATTGGCACTAAGGGGTTGGGAGTTATGTTTGCAAACCTTTGACTCCAAAAAATGTCGTTTGATACCTCAAGCTGGCTTTGGAAAATTCTAGACCCTACAAGTTAATTCCTCCATTTTTTTTCACCCAAAAATACTAAGATAGATAAAAATTATATAATAACTCATTCCAAATCAAGGGTTTTTGTTCATAGTTGCTTAGAGTTGCGCTTTGATCCTAATACCTTCAATCTAAATATCAACATGTTCCCTAGAATTTATGGTCGAGATTCAGCACACTTGAACGAGATGATAAAAGGTTTAGTTAAGTAAAATATATTCTAGTATTTGAATTAAAGAAGAATCTATAAACACGATGACACGTGTGATCCAATTTTGAATGCTTGAATTAAAGAAGAATGTATAAACACGATTACATTTGGCCCATGGTCCTATGCTCCGATGGTCCGTGGGACACATAAGAATATCTAAGAAGCACCTACTCATTCCTCTTCAGATATTAATGACTTGGGCCTCTTTTCATCTATTATCAAATTCATATTGTGAAACGGTTGTTTGCTTCTTGTTCAAAGCCTATCGGATATTTTTGTTGTGTTTTACATTGAACTACGATGTAAAAGAAAATTTAGTAATTTAATAGTTAGTTTAATTGGTCGTTCCTAAATTTAGTTAAAACTAAGATTCAATTTTTTACAAAAACATAATTAAATTTAAAATTTGAATGTGTAGATTTTAGATCTTACTTAGTGTTAATTATAATGCGCTCAAATTTTTTTTTGGAAGTAAATTGTGTTTGAGTTTATGAATTAATCCATGGATTAGTTTTGGAAGTAATTGTGTATTTACTAGATTCTTTCACCATGGATTACCTTCTTAAATTTGTTTTGTGCACTCACGTTAATTGGAAGTAGTTATACCTCTCCATGGCCCATAGACCAATCCTTTGTCTCCATGGCTCATAGACCAATCATTTGTCACTAAAGTCAATTTGGATTATTATTTTTATATTTATTTTAGCCATTCCTAGAATTACTCCCACTAAATTGGGAGCTTCTTAATTTTTGAGTTGAAGGTTTTATTGCTAAGAATTCACATACTTCACTTGCTTTAGACTAATTATTATTACCGAAATAGACAAGCTTTTCTCAACTTCAAAAAATATAAACATATTTTAATAAACCTTTCAATTTAGTTTTTAAATCTCAATTACTTCTTTACCTTCAATTATTTGAGATTTTTTTATTATTTTATTGTAATTATTTATCAATTAGTTTTTACTTTTTTTCAATAAGAAAATTCTCTCAAATTATATTAAGAATATAATTTTTACATTATCTCGCAGAAAAGTTTCAACACTGCCAGTGCTTCAATTCTTAAACACTCAAGCAATCCAGAATTTGGAAAACAAGGTATTAGAAACTAATTACATCATTTCTGAGCACAACATCCCCCTCCAAAAAATACAAGAAAAAAAAATCACTGAACTTGAAACAAAGGTTCAAAGAAACATCCCACAAAATCATACAAAAAGAAAGCCAACAATAAATAGCCTTTTAGTAAATTTCTATAAACTGATGCAATCCTTCACTCACACCATCCCAGTAGTAATATGATAGTCTTCATTTTGGCGCTAATAATGCTTGTTTGGATAATCTATCCGCCTCTGCGTTAGATTCTCGATAGATATGTTGAAAGCAAATGTCTTGGAAAGATTGCACCAAAATCTAAGTTCTGCGTTTCCATCCTTCAATTTGGGTAGCTCGGAGTTGGCATTTCCCCCCCAATCAATCTATAACCACTTTGGAATCCCCCAACATCTAGTTATGGTGAAAACCCAAGAGATTTGCAATGGTCATTGCAACCCATGTTCCCATTAATTCAACTTTTGTATTGGAGCCTTCTCCACAATTAATAAACCATCTTACATCATGTTCATTTAATCTCTTCAATGATCCCCCTGCCCCGAAGTTTGATCCCCCTACAATGGAAGCCCCATCAAAGTAAGCCAAAATGAAGCCAATCCATTGTATAATAGGGCTCAGCCTTAAGGCCTATGGCTTAAAGAAGGTTTGATTGGTATTAAGAGCATTTAAAGTCTTGTAGGCAACGAAACCTAGAGAAGGAATATTCCCTTCAAAAAGAGCTTCATTTTGAGCTTTCCAAATGTACCAGCTCAATAGCACGGGCAATATTTTTGATGCAGCTTTGGTCACTACCCAAGAGTCCATACATTTGGCTATGTTTTGACCGCCCCAAGACCACTGTTGATTCAAGTTTTTAAAGCAAATTGTCTAGGCGACTTGAGTAAATCGATAGTGTATGAATAAATGTTTGTTGTCTTCAATGGAAAATCTGCACAGGATGCATACTCCCAGTCCTGTCCATCCCTTAGATTGCAGGACGTCCCACGTTAAAATTATATTCTCTATTGCCAGACAAAAGAACATAATTATTTTTTGTTGGATTCTCCATTTCCACATATGAATCTGCCATCCTCTCCTGAACGGTAGCTCCTGAGTAGAAATGATCGCGTTATAGCAATTATTGACTATTAGTCTGTTCGACTCATCTCCTCCATTCCAACGCAATTGATCCTCCAACCCTTCAATAAGTGTAATCCCCGCTAGCCTTAGTTCCTTTGTGTAATTGTTCCAGGCATTAGCATAGTCTCCTCTCAAGTCCAAATCATCACTACTTTTCCAGATGTCTGCGTAGGATAGGGGTTCTCTTGTTGACAACGCTTGTGCCAGAGACATCACCTTCTTTCCGTTTAACAAAGTAATGAGATCCTTAGAGAGGAAATCTCGATCACCCAACCCAAAATCCTGTCGCGGCCTATAGAGATTTAGTGGCCATTTCTAGGGCACCAACATAGCCATTGAACGATAACAAGGAACGTGCGACAGAGGCTATTCCACATTCTCGAAGTTGCATTGTTGTGATGAGTAGGTTATCTGATCCAGTTTAAGAGAGTAACATTATGAAGATATTTTCCCTTAATAACCTTCTAAAATAAACTGGATTGCATTAGTACCCTCCATAGAGTGGAAGCATTCAAAGCCAAGTTGAAAAGAGGGAGATTGCGGAATCCCTAGCCCCCATTTTTTTTTGGTATAGATAGTATCTCCCATCGACAGAGGTGGTATTTTTGGGCTTCCGAGTGACCATTCCACATGAAATGAAACATCATTTTCCTTATATTATTTAGTATTGTTTGAGGAATAGCTTCCAAGGACATCCAGAACACCAATTGTCCTTCCAAAACAGCTTTAATTGAGACAAATCTCCCCCCTAAAGACAACCACTTGTTGCTCCATAAATTAATTTTATTTGATACTCTAGTGACCAACCAATCCCAATCGGTTATTCGCTGAGCTCCTGTCTTCAAAAAGTACCCCAAGTAATGGAATCCTAGAGAGAGCTCACTAAAGGTATATGTAGTGACTGTAAATACAAATTTTGATATAAATCATTTCAATTGCACAAATAAATTAATCACCAGAACATATAAATTTATTGAGTTAAACATAATAGCTTATGGATAGCCTCATAACACATCATATTCCTTAAATTGCATAAAAAAAATACGTAAATTAAAATACCTTAGTCTGATGCTAACCTTTCGCTTGTCTTGTTGACCTTCCTGCTGCTTCCGCTTGTCTTGCCCAACTTGAAGCCACGGACCAACTCTGCCCCAAACCGAGTTTCCACCCTGCCAACTAGGACAACTTCCTAGCTCCAGGATACCATATGGATATCCTGGCCCCCATGCCCAAAACCCCCAGCAAACTGGTGCCCCCTGTACTAATCCTCCCGACTACAGAACTCAAACTCTCCTCCCTCCCAATCCAAGAGAACCTCCCACCATAAAATCCCCCATAGAATGATAATCCCCTTCCTCGTAATCCTCCTCATTTATTTCCTTATCTCTGCATTCATTCCCTTATCCACATAGTTAATGCCCCTTATCCCATTATTCATGTTCCTTATCTGTTTATTAATGCCCCTTATCCCCTTCGTATATGTAATCTTTAATTTAACAATATAATTTATTAACCCTATTAAATTTATTACCCTGTTCATTCAATGTGATAGGTAATTAATTTTAATTAATTAATTAATCAAAATTATAACAATTAATTAACTAATAAATATTTAATTAATATT
>SNQJ01S0075363.1:36988-56843 GCA_010110895.2 Picea sitchensis | reverse complement strand
CAGTACGAGACGATATGCAACGGGTCCAATTTTCTCTTGGATCCTAAATGGTCCTATAAATCGAGGTGACAACTTTGTCCCCATCCCGAACCATATGGTACTCTTATTAGGCCTGATACGAATGGCGCCCCCGCTGGATTCCGACACGGAACAGAACTTCTCTCACAGTTCGTTTCATCCATCGCTTTATAAAGTTACTGTACTTTTCATATGGCCTTAAAACAAACACAGATATCACGTGCGGAGTATTTTCTCTGTTTCCATCAGCAGCTGAGACGCTGTTCTCTGCGTGTTTGATGATGTGACGGAACATAATATTTACTGTCACGTCGGGGGAAGTGGCCAGCATTATGTCGGACCATCCGTTTTGCCCAAACCACCAAAGCAGTTCTCTGTGATCATCAGTGGGATTCTGCTTGCTGGGCTGTCTTCCAAACCCTACTGTTTCTTTCTTTGCCTCTGCTACGGCATCCCAAAACTTTTTCATTTTCTCATAAGTTACCGTTTGATGATCTGCGTGTAATAGCTCCTCGCATTCATACATTTTAATACAGCCCATATTTTCAGATTTATTAGTCCAATCTCTTCTTGTTTTTGCTGCCTCTCGCTGCCTGTATATTTATCCGTGCAATGGAACGGTGTGTCTTTTCCATACAAGTTGGTCCAACTAGGAGCTAAGTAGAACTGGAATCCATACTAACATGTTATCTTTAGCCTAATTAATATGATATATTTTTAGCATATTAATTAATATGATATATTTTTTAATAAATAAACAGTCTAGAAGTATTGAGTAAGTTTAATGGTTAAGAACATGTGTTTTTCTTAAAAAAATCTACAAATTCAAATTTAGAAAAGATAAAATATATAACCTAAAATAATAATTTTACTTTGAAAATTATTATATTACTACTAAAATCTTCATCAAACTTCAATCTCCAACATCACATTTACATTGAAGATGATCCATTGAAATCATCAAACTTCAACCTCAAATAAAACATTTACATTAAAAAGTGTTAAAATTTTAAGGTTACTCCATGCCTCTAGATTGCCATAAGTTTACATTAAAGATCATCAAGCCTCCAACACCACATTTACATTGAAAATTGCTGGAATGATAGGGTTGCATAATAAACCATAGCTTTTCATTATCATATGAACACAATCTCAGAGAAATATTCAAGCCAACAATAATACCATCGCACAATCATTTCCTTTTCTCCTAGAATACCTCAACAGCCTCCTCGAGCATAGAAGCCTAACCCCGTCTATCCTATTCTTTTATTGTGTGATAAAAAACCCAACACAACACAAAGCTTTGTCTAACTATTCAAATTAGTGGATTTTAGATTGTGTAACAATACAATTATATAACAGACTATTTCGCAGATTTGGAGATCTGTTTCTCATTACGTCGAAAAGTGTACACCTATTGACAATGGGCACAATTAATGATCTTTTAACCTTATTTAACTTTAAACCATAATCTGATGGCTATGCATTGAAGATGCTGGCATATTCTTAGTCGTCCTCCAAAATCAATGGGTCAAAGCTTTGTCTAACTATTCAAATTAGTGGATTTTAGATTGTGTAACAATACAATTATATAATAGACTACTTCGCAGATTTGGAGATCTGTTTCTCATTACGCCGAAAAGTGTACACCTATTGACAATGGGCACAATTAATGATCTATTAACCTTATTTAACTTAATGACATGTCCAAGTTTAATTCAAATGTAAATGTATTTCATTCGTCCTCAAAATTAAAAGCTAAAAGCAAGAGGTAATAACTTCTTAATGAACTTAATGAATGTTTTGAAAAAAATTCCAAAAAATAATGTCATAACTTCTTAATTGACTTAAAGAATGTTTTGAAAAAAATTCCAAACTTAATGAATTGAAAAAAATTCCAAAAATAATGTCATAATAATTATGAAGTCAAAATTCATGTAATGATATATATTACTTAAAATTTATCATTTGGAAAATATATTCAAAACTAAACCCATAATAATTCTAAAACTATATTTAAATAATTCTAAAACTATATTTAAAGAATATTTTAAAATTTGAGTAATTTACCACTTAAAAATATTTCATAAATATTTTATTTTTCACACTTTTTTTTTAATAAAAGGAACTATATATTACCTTTGATAATAGTCATTACATTGTACATATGTTGCCACATGTTTTGCCACAACTGGGAAACCAGAACAAGTGGCCAACTAAATAGTCGTACGTGTAGTCTTCTGAAAAGAACAAATGCCATTCTTTGTAAACCTTAACAAAACCAAAAGGAAAGAAACTGGACGAGTTAGTCGATATGCAAACCCAGTTCTCCATGGATACTGTATGCTGGGACAAACTTCTGTCCCCAAGTCGGACATCGGTTCTTGGCTGGGGCATCTATGCAAGCCTAAAAAATGAGGTCTATTCGTTGGTCGAGCATGTGTTGGTTATGCATTTGGTCGTCAAGCATCCTTCTCATTTCAAAGATAATCTGAAGATGGTCATCCGAGAGCCCATGAGGAGTGAGCAAAGGTTTCTCAGGATCCATGTCGTCATCCTTACTATTTGCATGAGCCTCTTTCAAGGTTGTGCCGTCAAGAGCATTTTGTGCCATCTATCAGCTGGGGGGGATTTCTTCCTCCACAATGTAGCCGCTTGTGTCACCGTCATTATGCTCACCTTGAGTCTGAGAGTCGACTTGAGAATGAGAGATAATTCCATGCTTGGGAGGGGTGGTATGAGGATGAAAATCGCACATATGAGTTTCCTCCTCCCACGACGAAGTTTCCTCCTCAATTGGGCAATTGTCGGAATCATACAAAGGAATGAAGGGGTGTGGCGAGGGATGTTGAGGCAAATCCGTCAAGTTCTTACAAGAGTTGGGAGAGATGGGAGAGCTGGTGGTTATTAGAGCTAGTTGTGGGGGGGGCAATCGGTTGCACGTGGTTAGGGAACTGTAATAGAGCGGTCCTCTTTTGGACTTGCCCCTCTCCCTTGGCATGGAGAAGGAGTTCTGGGACGGAGGCTTTGAAGTTGTGGGGGGAAGACTATGCAGAGTGGTCAGCGAAGGGATAGAGGTTGTCGACCAGAGGTGAAGGAACATCCAAAAATTTAGAGACAGACGTAATGGGAGAGTAATGAGAATGTCCGAGTGCATCGGTGCTCTTACCTTCATAATTCCCTACGTAATGATGGATAGGATCACAATGAAAGTGGAGGTGACTACTCCCCGGAGGCTGGTACCTAAATCTGTACGCCTGGCTTGGTTTTCTCAAGGGATCATTAAGCCCTCTGTTATTCCCCAACTGAGTAACATTAATCGTGACTTAGTGCGGGTCATTCAAACTGGATGGGATGGGGGATGGTGACAAGGATTAATAAAAACCTTTGCTACCTTGTGCCACCTGTCTCCTTCTGGAGGCTATCTGTCACTCCATCTGAGAACTTTTTCACCTCTTTTAAATAAGGATGACAAGTGACTTTAATTTAAGATATTATTAAATTAAATGTAAATCCATGGTTACATCTGTAACAAGTTCCATATTCCATATTAGTTATTACAATGTCTATATTATGAATATCCATCAAAACACCCTAACTATTTTATAAATATATAAAATAACATTTTTAATAACAGATTTAAAAACTCTTAAACAAATCTAAAATATGACCATGTCTATCAAAACATCTATGAAAACCTTGCATTTAAATTCATATCAACATTTTTCATAAGCTCTTTATTAAAACAACATTTTTAATAACAAAGATCTAAAAACTCTTCAACAAATTGCAAATACAACCATTTAAAAATTGTTTTTTGTTTCATTGCCTTAACATTCAAAATTATGTTGAACAAAGCTCGAAATATAAATCACCATTCTAATGGTAAAACGAGTAGTTGGCGTGGCTTTCTTAATATATTCTTACATGAAAACAACTGAATGAATCTAAATGGTGAAATGAATATATGAATATGTGGTCTACCTTGTTTAATTATTTAATTTCTTTTTACATGATTATGACATAATAAAAATATTAAAATCTAATATTAAGATATAAGTATTTATAATATTAAGATATAAGTATTTATATATATGTAAAATAGAGGGAAATATAACTTTTAAATGTTGATAAAACTATTAATTAATACACTATGATCCCAAATTATTATATTGTTCACAACATAACAAGTTTTGAGTATAGGGTTTGGTGTATCAACCTCCTAAACTTTTATCCATTGATCCCCTAACCTATAACCTTTATGACAACACACATTACATATAGCCATAACACACTAACCTTTTCATACATTTTAACCCCAAATCACTATGGTTTTAGATATATTATACCTCCTAACTCCTTAATACACTATAACTTTTAATAAACTATGATGCTTAATACACTAATCCATTAAACTGGTTAAGTACTAAGGAAAGGTCAAGGAATCTTTCCAAGTGAGTGGGAGGTTAGTGGTGATTGGTGAGTAGTGCCCAAAGGTAAGGTTGGGCAGTGTGCTCATATGGTGGACCAGAAGGAAGATTTATTGCACATCGAGTAAGCAAGTAAAAAGATTGTCAGGTGTAAAGGAGGAGGATTGCCATCTAAAATAGGAGGCAATTGCTAATTATAGTGCTCAATGTATTTTCTCCAAAGGAAGGTTAAGCTTTTTGCTTTGTGAGTGAGCCACATGGAAGACCCCCAAGTGAAGAGGAAAACCTTGCATTATCATCCACATTTGTATTAGTCTCTACCAAGTTGCCTGAATCCATACCTAGTAGGTTCTTCTTCTTGGCATCCTTCTTATGTATCTTTAGATTCAACGCTAGATGTAGCTTCCAACACTTATCTTCCATGTGACCATTGATATTATAATGATTACACCAATTTTCTGGATCCCTGCAATGATGCGTAATGGTTGTTGTTTTCATGTTCTTTCCTTTCCATTTCTTCTTCCCCTCCTTGGAAACATCTTGGTAGTGTTTTTTGTTTAGAACCACTTGTTTGTCCTTTCTTATGGCCTATTATCTCCATGTATTGTGCTTACACATATGCCTCATCAATGGCCATAGTTTTGAAGATCATCACTTGCTTTCGTAGATGGATATATAGACACCCCAAATAATTAAGGAGTGCATCTAGGTTCTTATGTATACCTAGCATAATCACCACTTTTCTAAACTTGGTGATGTACTCTTTCACATTCTTCCCTTGCCTCTTTTTGAAGTAATTCCAGCGAATCCATTGGTCCTCTACATATCCAATAAGGTAGAATTGAGACTTGATGAGGATTTTAAACACCTCCACAGTTATTAGTGGATCACCCTCCAACCTAAGTGTCTTTGTGTGGTTTTCTCACTAGGTTAATGCATGTCCCTCTAGTTTCAGTCGGGTAAATGAAATATTCTACTCTTCATCTATATTATGGACACTAAAATACACTTCTAACTAGTGCAACCAAGATTCAACTTAACAACATCAATCTCACCTTGGTAGGTTTTGATGCCCACTTCGCTTCCATTTTTAAAAAAGGTTATGAAGGAGTGATAGAGCTCAGATTTATCATCACTAGGTTAGTGCTTAGATTTATTAATTAACTCAAATCCAAAAATGAAAGAACATGCAAATGAACACACCATCCACACAAATGAACACACGTTGTGACCCAGAAAACCCAATTTGGGAGAAAACCCAATGAGAAAGTGAGGCCTATGCTCTACTCTATTTTCATCAGTTATCAAATGCAAGTACAAAAAAGGAGCACTCTATTTGGAGTTGTCTTTGACATTGTGGCCTGAATGGCTACTACAAAATCTTCTACCTCCTCTATTATGCTCTCAAATCCCACTCTTAGATGCTCTACTCAACTATGGAACAAGTACATTGCTAAAAGAATACAACCCTTCTTGTCCTAGCAACCCAATATTCTACATAGCCAAATAATCGTCTAGGGTTAGGGTAAGGGATTTTTCACACATGACTATCCCCACATGTGTGAGTAAAGGGCCCTGACGAGGTATCCACTTGGTACCATGGTGCTCAATAGTGTGAGTCAACTTGTGGAAGGCATAACTTCAGTATACGAGCTCCAATTGAGGTGATTATTGAACTATTGGAAATATCTCAGTGTGTAAAATGGCACTAAGGGGTTGGGAGTTATGTTTGCAAACCTTTGACTCCAAAAAATGTCGTTTGATGCCTCACGCTGGCTTTGGAAAATTCTGAACTCTACAAGTTGATTCATTCAATTTTTTTCACCCAAAAATATTAAAATAAATAAAAATTATATAATAACTCATTCCAAATCAGTGGTTTTTCTTCATGGTTGCTTAGAGTTGCACTTTTATCCTAATACCTTCAATCTAAATATCAACATGTTCCCTAGAATTTATGGTCGAGATTTAGCACACTTGAACGAGATGATAAAAGGTTTAGTTAAGTAAAATATATTCTAGTATTTCAATTAAAGAAGAATCTATAAACACGATGACACGTGTGATCCAATTTTGAATGCTTGAATTAAAGAAGAATGTATAAACACGATGACATTTGGATGGTCCTATGCTCTGATGGTCCGTGGGACACATAAGAATATCTAAGAAGCACCTACTCATTCCTCTTCAGATATTAATGACTTGGGCCTCTTTTCATCTACTATCAAATTCATATTGTGAGATGGTTGTTTGCTTCTTGTTCAAAGCCTGTCGGATATTTTTGTTGTGTTTTACATTGAACTACGATGTAAAAGAAAATTTAGTAATTTAATAGTTAGTTTAATTGGTCGTTCCTAAATTTAGTTAAAACTAAGATTCAAATTTTTACAAAAACATAATTAAATTTAAAATTTGAATGTGTAGATATTATATCTTAGTTAGTGTTAGTTATAATGCGCTCAATTTTTTTGGAAGTAAATTGTGTTTGAGTTTATGAACTAATCCATGGATTAGTTTTGGAAGTAATTGTGTATTTACTAGGTTTTTTCACCATGGATTACCTTCTTAAATTTGTTTTGTGCACTCACGTTAATTGGAAGTAGTTATACCTCTCCATGGCCCATAGACCAATCATTTATCTCCATGGCTCATAGACCAATCATTTGTCATTAAAGTCGATTTGGATTATTATTTTTATATATTTTTAAGTCATTCTTAGAGTTATTCCCACTAAATTGGGAGCTTCTTAATTTTTGAGTTGAAGGTTTTATTGCTAAGAATTCACATACTTGACTTGCTTTAGACTAATTATTATTACCGAAATAGACTCGCTTTTCTCAACTTCAAAAATATAAACATATTTTTAATAAACCTTTTAATTTAGTTTTTAAATCTCAATTACTTTTTTATGGTCAATTATTTGAGATTTTTTTATTATTTTATTGTAATTATTTATCAACTAGTTTTACTTTTTTTAATAAGAAAATTCTCTCAAATTATATTAAGAATATAATTTTTACATCATCTCGTAGAAAAGTTTCAACACTGCCAGTGCTCCAATTTTAAAATGCTCAAGCAATCCAGAATTTGGAAAACAAGGTATTAGAAACTAATTACATCATTTATGAGCACAACAGCCCCCTCCAAAAAATACAAGAAAAAGAAATCACTGAACTTGAAACAAAGGTTCAAAGAAACATCCCACAAAATCATACAAAAAGAAAGCTAACAATAAATAGCCTTTTAGTAAATTTCTATAAACTGATGTAGTCCTTCACTCACACCATCCCAGTAGTAATATGATAGTGTTCCTTTTGGTGCTAATAATGCTTGTTTGGATAATCTATCCGCCTCCGCGTTAGATTCTCGATAGATATGTTGAAAGCAAATGTCTTGGAAAGATTGCGCCAAAATCCAAGTTCTGCGTTTCCATCCTTCAATTTGGGTAGCTCGGAGTTGGCATTTCCCCCCCAATCAATCTATAACCACTTTGGAATCCCCCGACATCTAGATATGGTGAAAACCCAAGAAATTTGCAATGGCCATTACAACCCATGTTCCCATTAATTCAACTTTTGTATTGGAGCCTTCTCCACAATTAATAAACCATCTTACATCTTGTTCATTTAATCTCTTCAATGATCCCCCTGCCTCGCAGTTTGACCCCTTTGCAATGGAAGCCCCATCAAAGTAAGCCAAAGTGAAGCCAATCCGCCGTATAATAGGGCTCAGCCTTAAGGCCTATGGCTTAAAGAAGGTTTGATTGGTATTAAGAGCATTTAAAGTCCTGTAGGCAACGAAACCTGGAGAAGGAATATTCCCTTCAAAAAGAGCTTCATTCTGAGCTTTCCAAATGTACCAACTCAATAGCATAAGCAATCTTTTTGATGCAGCTTTGTTCAATGCCCAAGAGTCCATACATTCAGCTATGTTTTGACCACCCCAAGACCACTGCTGATTCAAGTTTTTTAAGCAAATTGTCTAGGCGACTTGAGTAAATCGACAATGTATGAATAAATGTTTGTTGTCTTCAATGGAATCTTTGCACAGGATGCATACTCCCAGTCCCGTCCATCCCTTATATTGCAGGACGTCCCACGTTAAAATTATGTTCTCTATTGCCAAACAAAAGAACAAAATTATTTTTTGTTGCATTCTCCATTTCCACATCTAAATCTACCATCCTCTCTTGAATGGTAGCTCCTGAGTAGAAATGATTGCGTTATAGAAATTCTTGACTGTTATTCTGTCCGACTCGACTCCTCCATTCCAATGCAATTGATCCTCCAACTCTTCAATAAGTGTAATCCCTGCTAGCCTTAGTTCCTTTGTGTAATTGTTCTAGGCATTAGCATAGTCTCCTCTCAAGTCCAAATCGTCACTACTTTTCCAGATGTTTGTGTAGGATAGGAGTTCTCTTGTTGACAACGCTTGTGCCAGAGAGAGCACCTTTTTTCTGTTTAACAAGGTAATGAGCTCCTCGAAGAGGAAATCTCGATCACCCAACCCCAAAATCCTGTCGCGGCCTATAGAGATTAAGTGGTCATTTGCAGGGCACCAACATAGCCATTGAAAAATAACAGGGAACGCGCGACAGAGGCTATTCCACATTCTCGAAGTTGCATTGTTGTGATGAGTAGTTTGTCTGATCCAGTTTAAGAGAGTAACATTATGAAGATATTTTCTGTTAATAACTTGCTGCCATAAATTGGATTGTGTTAGTACACTCCATAGAGTGGAAGCATTCAAAGCCAAGTTGAAAAGAGGGAGATTGCGGAATCCCCAACCCCCATTTTTTTTTTGGTCTAGATAGTATCTCCCATCGACAAAGGTGGTATTTATGGGCTTTCGAGTGACCATTCCACAGGAAATGAAACATCAGTTTCCTTATCTTCTTTAGTATTGTTCGAGGAATAGCTTCCAAGGACATCTAGAACACTGATTGTCCTTCCAAAAAAACTTTAATAAGGATGAATCTCCCCCCTAAAGACAACCACTTGTTGCTCCATAAATTAATTTTATTTGATACTCTAGTGATCAACCAATCCCAATCGGTTATTCACTGAGCTCCTGTCTTCAGAAAGTACCCCAAGTAATGAAATCCTAGAGCGAGCTCACTAAAGGTATATGGTAGAAGAGATTTGAAAAGTGGTAGCTCCATATCTGATAGCCCTTCATAATGGGTTGTAGATTTAATTTGATTTACTACGATTCCTGATGCTTGGAAAAAATCATTGATAAGACTCAAAATTAGTTTCCATTCAGCCATGATATCCTTAGATAAAATGAGGACATCGTCCACAAACAGTAGGTGAAGAATTCTGGTCAATCTGGACACTTTTATCCCTGAGATGTTTCCTTCCTCAAAATTGTGCTTCAATAACAGGCTGAGACCTTCCATCACGAGAATGAAAAGGAGGGGTGATAATGGACATCCTTGTATGACACCCCTTCCACTTCTGAAAAAATTTGTGGCCTCCCCATTAATAAGAACGGAAAAGGTGGGAGATGTGACACATGACATTATCCAATTGGTCATATGGATCCCCAAACCAACTTTGTGCAGGATCAGTCTAAGGAAGTCCCAGTCTAGACAATCGTAATATTTCCTCGGATCTAATTTTAATACAAGGAATTTCAACTTATTTTTTTTTATACTATGGAGGCTTTCACGAGCAAGGCCAACTGCATCTTGAATGTGTCTGCCTTCCAAAAATCCCATTTGTTCAATGGAGATTGCCCTTGAGAGAAAGGGTTGAATCCGGTTGGTGATAATTTTGGATATAACCTTATAACAAAGGTTGCAAAGAGAAATTGGGCGGTAATCATCAAAGGTAGAAGGTTTATTCACCTTTGGTATCAGTGTCAGAAAGGTGGAATTTATGCCTCCCATTATAGTTCCTAGTTTTCTCGATTCTTCAACCATCGCTAGTAGGTCTTCCCTAACTAAATCGAAAAAAAAGATGAAGAACTCGGTTGTCCACCCATCCAGACCCGATATGTTTTCCTTTTTAAAATGAAAGAGCACCGACTACAGCTCCTCCAAAGTAACCATATTTTATAAAGAGTTGGAATCTGCCTCTTTGACCATCTGTGGGAAAAAATCGACTAGCTTGCATTGCCATGCAATATTTGCACAACTTGTTGCTTTGTAAAAGTTCTTGAAATGGTAAAATGCTTCTTTATTCAATGAGTCTTGATCAATAACACCAGCCCCATCAGCTCCTTTGATATCCCAAATAAATTTTTTGGCTCTGTTGTGTGACACCAAATTATGAAAGTATTTAGTATTTTTGTCTATGCTGGCCAACCATAAGGCCCTACTACGTAATCTCCAGTGGTATTCCTCCTGTTGAATAATTTTATTCCTTTCCAATTCAAGTTGCTTAAGCAGTGACTCGGTGCCTTGATTTGTTTGGTCTTCGAAAAGAGATAAGAGGACAACTTTGATCTCTGCTTCTAGCTCTAGCAGCCTTCCTCTGCTTATTTTCATCTTATTTTTGTGCCACCTCTTTGTCAAATTTTTTAAACTTTGAAGTTTCAGAACCATCCTCTTTTGGGTGCTCGCTTTGGTTAGAAACCGAGGCTCTTTCCAAACCTTAAAGACAATATCCACAAATTCTTTTTCGTCGAGCCACTGAGTATTAAATTTAAAAGGAGAACTCTTACAATCTGGAGGGGTTTCCAACTGCAAAACGATGGGCGCATGATCGGAGAAGAATGGCATCTCGACCCATGATCGATACAATCCAACTTCATTTAGTAAGTCTTCAGAAATCAATACCTTGTCAAGTCGTCTTGTGATCGCTTGCTGACCCGATCATCCATTTCTCCAGGTAGGCACAACCTTTGATGGCTTGACATCTATAAGATTATTAGATTAAAAAAGGTCTCTAAAATAATCATCATTTCCATCACAAGCCCCTCCCCAAGCTTCTTTTGAGTTGAGTACAAGATTAAAATTGCCTACCATAATCAGATTTTTGACAGTCAAAAGGCCACTGTCTTCCACATATTTCTAGAAAGTTTTCCGGCTCATGCATGGAACATAGATATTTATCATGGCCAACTCCCAATTGTTTAAAAGACTTTTACCTGTTAATAGAATTCCCCCCACAATGAGAAAGGGTAAAAAATCAAATAAAATAGGATCCCATGCGACAAGAAAGTCGCCAGAAGTGCCCAATGAGTCAACATAGCAGACAGCCCAAGATGGATGGAAGAAAGAGAAAAAATCCCTAGCTTTCTGTGCAGAAACCAAGGTTTCTTGTAGAAAAACAATCTCAGGTCTTGTAACATCCAACAATTGTCTGAAGGAAGTAACTTTGAGAGTGCCCCCGATCCTCTAACATTCAGGAAGAGCAATAACATTACTCTGACCTCGCCAGGGATTTCATTGCTGTAAGAGGCCCAATGTCATTGGTTGAAGGATTAGTCTTAGAGATAATGGGGGTAGTCTCTGAAGTATTTTCTGTAGGTTGAGAAAGTTTTTTCCGACAACTTCGGGTTTTTATAGGAGAGATTTCTACACCTGTACCCCTGGACCAATAAAAAAATTTCCCTTCCCTCCCCGAGGAAAATTTAGAACTAGTAGCCTATGAGGATCCCCCCGACTCAAGTATCCTGTTCCCCATATAGGTAGTGAGTTTCACAACATCCTTGTTTTCCTTGATAAAAGGTATCAAAGAATCAAGAACCCGATTGAGGTCGCTTGTTTCCTCCATAGGTTCTGTGAGGCCAGGTAGTATGGTTGATGAAGAGTGTTCTAGCCGAGGAGAAGAGGGAAAGGAATCAGGTTGCCTCGTAGTAATCAAAGGGTTTAAGGGAGGCGAGGAAAAGGCGATGGGTAAGTGAGAAGGGATAGTAGGGTTGGATTCAAAAGTAATAACAGGGTCTAAACCGGAAATATGACCCTCCTTCAGTGCAGATAGTTGAGAAACCCCATCAAGAACTGATATTGTAACACCCTTTCCCGAACCACCTAAGTCACCAAAAGTATAGCATGACAGCCAATCTGATTTTTCCAAAGAATCCTTTTCCCAAATAGTTAAGGATGAAAAGAGTGAGGGGAAGAAGTAACGTAACTTACTCATTAAAGTGTTCAAAGTCTCTGAAGGGGGCTCCGTCACTGGGGGGAAATGGGAAGGAATCTCACCCAGAGAATCCACTTCCATCATGTAGTCCGAGGGATCTTCCTGTAACAAAGTATATTCAGACTTATCCTTGCACACCTTACCATTGCAATCCCTTCGAAGATGGCCTATACAATGACACCAACTGCATCTGAAGGGGATGCACTGGTAGTCTAACTTTTGTTTATTATCACGTCCTCTCCATTCAATGTCCAAAACCTCAGGAAGACCCTCATGAATATCTAATTCCACTAAGATGTTTCCCATCTTTCTTGTAGCATATGTTAGAGACAAATTATCTAATGCAATGAAACACCCCAAGGCATTCCCCATAGCCATTAAATTCCCCTCATTCAAGAACTACAAAGGCAGAGAAGGCAGGAGGACCCAGATATGTCTATGTTGGAAGTACTCAGTCACTGGGTCAAAATCCACCCTCCACCTTTTTAGCATGATACTGCTCCTACCCAGGACAAAGAACCTATCGAAAAGAAGAGAAACATCCTCTGAGGTTTTACAAATGAAACCCATCTAGCCTTTTGTAAGAAAGTGTATCTCCGTCGGAGCATACCCAAGGATAGGAACCCAGTACTGAAGCACCCATTCTGAAATTGGTTTATCCACTAAGTAGGAATAGGAAAACCGCCCAACCATCCCACACAATGCCAGTCTGCAAGCGTCTTCGAGGCCTACATATTCTCCTAATACCATCCTCCGAGCTCGCTTGTTTGGTTTCCACACTCTTTTCTGGTACCCGGTCTAGCTTAAAAATGTGTGTGAAGTTTTTGTTCTGTCGAGCAATGCTTCCTCTTTGTCTTCTCTTCTAAGGTGAGGACCAGACTTATGATAACTAGTACTCCACTGAAACCAAGAGGCAACCCGGGGGCCACCTCCCGAAGGGTTAGTGGGAAGGGTAGGTGGGGTCGGTAGGGGGCTTGAGGAAGGAGCCAAGGGATAAGTAGTAAAGCCTAAAGGAAGGGTCAAACGAGAGTGGTTGGCTGAGTACACTCCTGCAGAGTCTGTTTTATAGAAAATACCTTCTCTGAGCCATTCTTCTTCATCTGATGGGTTCATAAGTCTCGTGACATTATTGTGAGTGTCAACGCTCATCTCGGAGTCCATTGGGTTAGCAACATATTTGAAAAGCACAAAGGAATGTTCAAAAAACCCTGTGCCAACTTGTCGTATGGTAGGTCCTAGCACCAATGAGACAATAGAAACAAGCCAAACCAACAACAAGATGCAGAAGTCCGAGCTCGAAATAGTAACCAAAGCGTATTAATAATACAAGAAATAGAGAGAAAAGAATATGCTCATACTATAAAACTACACCAGGGAAAAAACTCAATGATAACATCTCGGTCTTCAATGAGTATGTTCAGATGACAAAAAACTAGGCCATGATGTTTGATGATACAATAACTTTTAAGTCACAAAGAGCCAGGCTCAAGATTGAAAATATTCCGATACTAAAAGAAAAAAATACTAGAATCCGCTAGTTTTTACTTAAAGGATATATGGCTATATCCTTCTATTATATAGGACTCTAAATATCTTCTCAAAAATAACACCTAAAGGATATATGACTATATCCTTTCATTATATAAGACTTTAAATATATTCTAAAAATGACACCTTACTTGATTATGCATTCATTTTACAAAGGAAACATTGAATTTATTCGTGGAGTGTTTGGAATAATGTGATAACATGATTATTTAGAGTTATAAAGATTTAGTAAAAAAAACTTTCTTTGCCTCATCCTCAACCCAGTTCTCGTTTGTTTATTTTCTGCCCTCCTTGTTGAAGAATTGCAAGGACTATAACATTAGTTCAACACTGAAATTTTATTAGTTTGAGTTAACCAATTGATTATATTTGCACTTAACCAGAGTTTGAGATTATTACAAGCTTTATAAATTTACAAAAATTAAGAAATGTGGTTTTCCCATGCATGTTATTGGTTAAAAGGATTGAAGTCTTATTGTTCAACCAGTGGCGGATAAACTATGGGATTTAATATAAATGACAAAGTTAATAAATGCGACTGTCTAGCTTAATAAATGCTACTATTGATTTCAGTATTGATGCCATGACATTTCCTCTCTCCACTATGCCATGATGTTGCCTTTCTGCACCACCTCACATTTTGTATCTCCATTGCACCACAACATTGCCTCTCTGCCTTGCTAGCATTGTCCTTAAATATTTGCAGCTGTGTTTTATGTTGTTCAATGTATGTTTGTGATCCGAAATGGATCTAGACCGACGAATGGATGTAAGACTCAATACTTGTACTTTGTAAAGCAATGTAAATTTGAAAGTCTAGTAGGAGAAACATGAGAACATGAGAGAAAAATGAAGAATTAAATGTAATTAAAAATTAAATAGAGGAGAAGGTTGAAGAAGGGGAAACAACGGGTCAGGTTTATTGTCTTTACCCCCTATCCCCCAACTCTCCCTATGTATTCCCTCACTTTCATTTGCAATGGTTCTTTTTTTGTCCAAGAGAGGAAGAGGCATTGAAGCCATGAATGCATTATAACCAAAGATTTCCATAATGAAAAGACTGAGCCCCATTTGAAGTTGGTTTTTCCCATTTGGGTTTCCAGTGCAAAACTTTTGAGTTCATTAGTGATTGGTCATGTTTGATTTGTTTACGTTGAGCATTAGTTTGTTGTTTATTTCATTTCTGAGATGAGATATGGATTCCCATGTGTTGAATTGCTACCTATAATTGGGTTTTATTGAAAATGAAGAACCACAACCGCTCTCGACTGCTCATTGTCCATTTCCCATCAAAGTCAAAGACCGTTGGATATGCAAATTAATTTGTCAGACAAGTTTTGATCTAGATTATTTTTGGAACGAAATGAAGGTGGAGATATAATAAGAAAATATATAGAAATATTTCAATAAACACAAAGATACAATAATACAAAATTTCTATTAATGAGAGAAATGTACTGAAACTATAAAATAACAAAGTGAATGCACTCGCTAGAATGGTGGTAGCTTATCTTTGAGAAGAGATGTGACGACTATGCTCATTTGCAAGAATATGATGTTTACAATGAGGTTCCAAAGGCCTTTTTAACATAAAGAAAATCCAAAACCCTAACCCTGGAAGATGAAGCGCCAAAAGAATTGTGGGCCCCGATGGGGGTAGTTTATATGTCAACTTCCCACAGGCATAACTTTTGCATACAATCTTACTTTGGGGTGCACGATATCTTGTTGGAAAGGTATATCCGAGAAGAACAAATTTTGATTGGGCCTACACCAAAGTATTTAACTATATATTAGGTCCCCAAACATAAAAAAATCATCATTTAGGGCCTCAAAACAACCCCGAAAAATTGGGACCCAAAAAACTGTAGAAAAACTACCAAGGTGGAAAAATGTATTCTGAGCCATTGGAATAGGTGGGTGGCCACTGATATCCATATGGATAAAGTTTACATTGCTCAAGAATACAAATTAATTGCTAATTCATTTTCTCATCTACAAGGACTATAATTCTCTCTCCTTGGGAAGTCGAATTGTTCATGCGTTGATTAATTTCCCTTGCTAGTCGATTCCTTTATTTGTCATCGACTTAGCTCCCTCCTGTCGACTTGAATACCACTGGGTTGAATTACATGGTGCTAGGGTGTCCAAATTAAATCCCAAGTCGATTCTAAATTTGTGGGGTGAATTCCTTACACTCAGAGCATTTTTCACCAACACTGGGTATCTACCTTTGTGCTTGGGTGAGTTTACATCACCCCAGGGGTGTTTTATCATGTGCCTGGTCAATGGCACATTCTATTGGTCGATGGAACATTCTCTTGGTCAATTGTATTCCTCTCCAAGTCAAATAGGGCATGCTAGTCGATTTTATTTGATAGTGGTGACTTAATTCTTGTTATTAGTCAAATTTATTTTGTGGATTCGATCGTTTACCTTTGTGGCCAAGTCGATTTGCATTGCTAGTCGAATTATGTTATAGTATTGGTTGACTTTTGACTCAACTCTTTGTCGACTCAATTCTTTTTCAGTCAAATTATTTCCATTGATGGTTGACTTGACCTCCGACGGGTTGGATTTACTTAGTCGGTCAACTTCCTTTTAATTTGGACGAGCTACAATTTTGTTGGGAATTTTCTAAATGTTTCCTAGCATTTTAGACTTTGTTGGGTATTTTTAAACAAGGCTGGGCAAATTCCGAATAGCCTGTATGTTTCTAGAAATGTTTGGGATTTTCTATATGCCACGAGACATTTTTAAATGATGATAGGTAGATTCTGACTTGTAGGGACATTTTTAGATGTCATTGGTTGAATTTATAAGCTCCTGCGCAAATTTAGATGTTGTTGGATGTGTTTGGATGTTGCTAGGACATTTTTAAATGTTGTGGGTTGTCCAATTCTCCCTTTAGACAATTTTTTCATTGATGGTTACCCTATTCTCCCTTTGATCATTTCTCTCCTTTGCTAGTCCACCCAACTCAACCATTGAGTAGTTTTCTTTGTTGTTGGTTAGTTCATTCCATTGGGTTGATTTTTCCCTTATTTATTTATTTGAATTCACATAATAGTTGACTTGGATTCTTCTTCAATCGATTGGGTTGTCTCTTGGTCAATTCATCTACCTTGGTGAACATGGGCTTGGTAATTGAGTGATGAGAAGAAATAAAATCCACTGGGCAGTAATCATATCAGAGTAGAAACCCAAGATCGGTTGGCTCCTTGAGAACAATGATTTATCACTACTGCATTGGCATATAATTCCTTATGTGTAAATAGTCTAACAATAGATGGGATTGCAATCAGTTGTTTCCATTGGTTGCAAAAAGAGGACCTTGCAGTGATTAAAAGGGAAGAGGCTACACCATGGAAAAAAAACTCCCATAGCATCAGAATTTGGTCACTAGCTTCAGAATATTTGCAGCATACAAGAAGAGAGATTATAGAGAAACACATAGGAACATAGGCCTAGGTGTTCTTGTGCAAAAAGATCTCTAAATATAAGACTAATATAGAGATCAAAAGTTAAATTTCCTCATAGTATCTGTGTTGGTGAAGTGAGTGGGCTATAAGCCTCTTGTTTATGGATCAGTTTGTCCCTATATACTTGCAATTGTGTTTTCGCTGAAGTTGATGACTGCTTTCATCGAAGTTGATTGCTTGAGCTTCAAATCCTAGACCTAAAATCAATTTCAACCATATTTCATTAGTAAGCTAGTTCATTCCCATTCATGTCTACTTCATTTTCATTCATGTAACAGGAAAATTTTCAAAATATTTTAGGTTTATTGTTTGCAATGAGAAAATTTATCTTGTTACTATTATAAAATAGAATTGCTTTGAATCCTACAATCAACTTTCCTTGTGAAGTTTCTTATGTCTCTTTCATATGGTATTCTGATGGCTGGCTTCATATAAAAAAACAAAACAAAAGAAATGGCTGACAAGAAAAGACAATTGTAGATATTGGTTCATTGAAATAGTTGAACCTATTTAACTCGAT
The DNA here is from genome assembly GCA_010110895.2 of Picea sitchensis. Classification (NCBI taxonomy): domain Eukaryota; kingdom Viridiplantae; phylum Streptophyta; class Pinopsida; order Pinales; family Pinaceae; genus Picea; species Picea sitchensis. The sequence goes on along the minus strand of SNQJ01S0075363.1, from coordinate 38,752 downwards.
AGAAAGAAAAACAGTCTAGGCAAATTCTGACACAACCATGTGGTTTGTCAACATAGTAAATCAATTCTTTTTCTTTTTTCAGGTTTTTGTTTTTATCAGTCGATTGTCTCAAAAATGTGCAAGTTGTTATATGTGTAAGTTGAATTTTAATGTTGTTTAACATACATTTAGTTATGTACATTTAGGTATTCAATTCAAATCTTCTAAGTTCATTGGTATAAATTACCACTGCAATTTGAAATATTTTCTATTAACAATGATTTCATCTAATTTACAATTGTTCCTTAATGCAAATTGATTTGGATTTATGTGATCACTGTGTTTATGAAAACGAAAGAGAGACAAATTTCTTAGAGTCGAAAAGGAAAAGAAGGGTGAAAAGTAAGATCTTGTGCATGCATATGTATGGGGACCAGCTCAGGTATCGTCTCTTGGTGGCTCTCGTTATTATGTTACTTTTATCGATGATGAAACTAGAAAAACTTGGGTTTATTACATTCGACAAAAATCTGATGTTTTTGACACTTTGAAGAAATGGAATGATTTGTTTGAGAATGAGACAGGAAAATGGTCAAAGTGACTTAGATAAGAAAATGGAGGTGAGTACTACAACAAGGTGTTTGATGATTAGTGTTCATACCATGGGATTCATAGAGAGAAGATAGTTCTAGGAACACCATAAGAAAATGGTGTGTTAGAAAGGATGAACATGATAATCATGGAACGTGCAAGGAGTATGAAACTGCATGTTGGGTCACCCTTATAGTTCTGGGCAGATGTTGTAGATATTGTTGTTTACTTAATAAACATAGGGCCTTCAAGCTCCTTGGATGGTGGAATTCCAGAGGAGGCATGGATGGGTAAAAATATAAACTATTCATTTATGAAGATTTTCAATTGTGAAGCATTTTTCCATATATTGATAAAGAAAATAGAACAAATCTTGAAGAAAAACCCAAGAAGTGTACCTTTATTGGATACAAAGTTAATGATTTTGGTTATCGCTTATGGGATTATGAAAATCACAAAATCATTAGGAGTATAGATGTCATATTCAATGAGAAGGTCATGTACAAAGATCAGTTGCAAGGAAAGAATTAGGAAAAATAAAAACCAGAATACATAGTGCTTAATGAGATCACTGAAAAAGAAACTCCAAAAGTACCAGAAAATCAAAATGTACAACAATAGGAGAAACAAGTACCTCAAACTCATGCAAGTAATTTTACAATATCTACCAAGTTAAGTAGACCCCTGAACGATACTCTCCTTCATTGTATTATTTATTGTTGAATGACTTTGGTGAACCAAAAAGTTACAAAGAGGCAATGTAGGTAGACACTAAAAAGAAGTGGGAGCAAAGCATGAAAGAGGAAATGGATTCCTTGGTAAATAATCAGACATGGGACTTGGTTCAGTTTCCTGGAGGAAAAAGAGCATTGCAAAATAAATGGGTTTACAGGTTGAAGCAAGAAGATGGAGGGAAAATGTAATGATCCCAAGCCATTATGCAAGGATCATCACTGTTTTGGTGTCTTTTTAAAACTTTTTCTGAGTGAGGTATTTCATCAAACACTTTGTTGATCTACCCTTTAGATGTGCTTATAGGTGTGTATGCAACAAATAACATAAAGAGATAACCATGGAACATACCTCAACCATATGCAATAAGATAGACAAGCCAAAACATCTCAATTCTTCTTTATTAATAAAATAGAGAAACCTTCTACAATGAAGATGCCGATCTGGAATGCTCAACAGATG
>SNQJ01S0075363.1:0-36978 GCA_010110895.2 Picea sitchensis | reverse complement strand
TCCAAAGTGACTTTCATTTTATTAATATTTTATTAATTAATTAATTAAATCACTTTAATTAATTAATTAACCTTTTTACCTTTGAAAATATCATTATCTCTCCTTGTGGCTTCCCTGGCCACTTAAAGTCACTTCTAGCCATCCCATCCTGTATTGTTTCTCTTCTCGATTCCAATGAGCTATTACATTGAGAGGTTCCTCCAAGTAATGTGCCCAAAATGACCTCTTCAGTGAATTCCATTGACTTATAGCTCAAAATAGTCAAAATCCTAGAAATCGTCGGAATGCAATGAAACCAAAACCAACCTATGCGGAATGGCTCATAATGATGGAATATGATCATTAATGCAAGCTAGACCCCACAATGCCTCTCAAATACCCCTGTAGTCGCTATAGCATCCATCTGGCTACTCTGGTCATCATAAATCTCTGCCCTATGATGATGTCCCAAAGTGGGGACATTACAGAAAAAGAGGTACAAGAATAGACTTGTTGTAAAGGGGGTTGCACAAAAGAAAGGTATAGATTTTGATGAAATATTTTCTCTTGTTGTTAAAATGACTTCAATTAGGACTATTTTAAGTCTTGTGGTAATAGAAGATTTGCATCTTGAACAATTAGATGTAAAAACATATTTTCTCCATGGGGAATTGGAGGAAGAGATTTATATGCAACAACCACATGGGTATGAGGTCAAAGGAAATGAGAATTTGGTATGCAGGTTGAAGAAGAGCTTGTATTGCCTAAAGCAAGCTCCTAGGCAGTGGTATTTAAAGTTTGGCAGGTTTATGACAGAACAAGTTTATAGTAGATGTCATTTTGATTACTGTGTTTATTTTAAGAGGCTAGAAAATGGAAGCTACATTATCTTTCTATTGTATGTAGATGACATGCTTGTTGTAGGGTCTAACATGCAGGATATAAATTTTCTCAAGAACAAATTAGCTAAGTCATTTATGATGAAGGATTTGGGTGCTACAAAGAAAATCCTTGGTATGAGAATAACAAGAGAGGGGGAAAATTGCAAATTGACATTGTCTCAAGGTGAGTACAGAGAGAAGGTGTTATATAGGTTTAGAATGCATAATGAAAAACCAGTTAATACACCTTTGGCCACCCATTTCAAATTAACCAAGGAAATGTGTCCCAAGACACAGGAGAAAATATAATACATGTACAGGGTCCCTTATTCGTCAGTAGTTGGTAGCTTGATGTATGTTATGGTGTGCACAAACTAGATATTGCACATGCAGTGGGAGTTGTGAGAAGGTATATGGAAAATCCAGGTAAATAAATTTGGGAGGCAGTAAAGTGGATTCTAGGGTATTTGAGAGGTACTACTACTCATGCATTATGTTTTGGAGGTTCAAACATTGTTCTACAGGGATATGTTGATTCATATATGGAAGGTATAAAGGTAACACGAGGAGCACCACATGGTATATTTTTTTACTATAGGTCAAATAAAAGTAAGTTGGATTTTGAAAATGCAAAAGGTTGTTGCAATTTCAACAAGAGAAGCAGAGTATGTTGTTGCTATAGAGGCTATTAAAGAGATGATTTGGTTATAAAGTTTATGGAGGAATTGGAAAAGAAGTAGGAGAATAACAGGTTGTACTGTGATAGGGAGAGTGCCATTCATCTTGCAAATAACTCAACCTTCTATTCTAAGACTAAGCATACACAACTCAGGTACCATTTCATATGGTCTTTTTTGGAAGATGGACAATTAAATTTGGAGAAGATACATACTAGCTAGAATCCTGCATACATGTTAACAAAGGTAGTAACCAAGGAGAAACTGAGTTCCTTCTCAGTTTCAGTTGGCCTTCAAGCATGAAGGTGAAGATGAGAAATTTTCCAGGTCTAAGATGGATCATAGTACAACAATGGGGTTTTTGTGACCAGTCTCCAAGTCAGAGATTATTGGTTGTGGATCCTGATTATATTACTAATTCATATGTAGGTCAAAGAAACTGTAGGATACACTGTTCAAATATTTTGATTTCGTAGTCAATCTGAACCGTTTATTATAAGGTCACATATCTGACAGTAGAATTTATGTTAGGTTTTTTTTCCCTTGAAGGAAACCCTCTTTTATGTATGAGGAAAATGTATTGCAACGATAGAAGAATGTGAATATTGTATTCTGAGAGAGGATACATTGAGAGAAAGAAGAGGAAGTTACAACGAATGTGTTGTAGGTTGTATCCATTCATTTGTTGGATAATAATAAAGGAGGGACTTGGAAATTTCTCTAGTGGACGTAGCCCACATTGGCTGAACCACATATATCTGTGTCTCTATTGTATTGTGTATCTTGTGTGTTTTATTTCTGCATTTGTTTTATTTTATTGCTCTACGATCCTATTTTTTCTAACACTTTAGTGGATAAAGGTATTGTTGATTTTTTTTATAGGTTGGATCTCTTTATGCCCGACATTTGAGGGTCATTCCAAGCTCTAACAGATCTTGGATCAAAATGAATACTACTAGTGAACCCTAGGTAGGGTTATGGGGAGAAAGTCTAATAGTCATTCTGAAGACTATTGAAAATGGATGGCTCATAAGAAGTAGTTGTTGGAAATGGCCATGTAGAAGCTAAGGGGGATAGCAAGGGTTAGACATAAACAACCTCCATTGGTAGACACTGAAGACAAGGAAACTCTAGAGTTCAAAAGCGTGAATGTGGAATATGACTCAAATCCTCATATGATTCTTTCAAAAATTCTAAGAAATCCCCTAAGACTGCAAAGAAGACAAAGAGAATCAAAGGCTGTCACAATATGTTCCATGATCTCTATAAGGATATATATTATGAAAATAATTAGTAATGGATGGTATCCAAGAAAACATGAAGATGATATTTCTAAACTTTCAAATTTTGATGACACTAGAAGAATGAACACACCATGTTATTACAAGTATTGATTGTGAGGTCATTGGATTAGTATCTCTGGTACCCTTATAACTCAAAAATATAAAAGTTATGATTCTCTCCTCTCCCTAACAAATGTATACATGTTTGGATCACTCTATAATGTATACATGTTAATACAAGTATTGAGGGTAATGTTGTTGGATTAGAATCTCAATGGGGATAAAGGCTAAACATTCTATATTTTTTTTACCTTTTATAGTTTTTATCATAGGAATCCGACAAGGTAATCGTTACCAAAATTACAATTTTGGGTTTGATGAAATCATTGTTTTTAATGTAAAAATGGATTCAATACTATTGACCACTCCTACTACAACCATATCATGTAATGTCAACATTTGATATTTGCAATTCCATCAATCCAAAATTATTCTTGCTGAATTTTATGCCAAAAATGTCAAGTTCTCATATTGTTGTTTTGATTTATCAAAAAAGAATCAATTTATAACAAGTTTAGACTCTAACTCTGAATGATGATTATTTTCTTCAAAACTTTAAACATTGTATGTGAATCTCTATAAATAATATTTTCTTGGAATTCTAAACATTGTATGTAAATCTCAATGACAATCATTTTCCTAAGAACACTAATAAACATGGTAATTACTAATACCTTAACTCACCTTTCACAATTCATCTTCCATGTCTATGTGGTATTCTTGGGGTCTTGTAATGAATCAATGAATGAATACTTTGTTTATTGATTCATCGATATCGAGAATTTCATGCAAATAGGGTTAATGATTTTGCAAGGTTTACTCACTTGTAAAGAAGTATTTAGGGTTTTCAACTTTTATGATTAATAATTAATTGATTAATAAAAAAAATTAGAAAAATTAATGTAGGGATTTTTAATGATTAAGTAATTAATCTATAAAAGAAGAAGAGTAAAAATTAGATGATACAATTAGGGTTAAAATCCAACCCATCGTTAAGAAAGTTATTTTTTTTAACTCGACGTGAATCGAACACGTAAACTTATGGAGTCCAATGTTCTACCATTACACTGTGGATCCTATATCTTTTCTCTGTCTCTCTCCCAACAAAGCTAACCCCCATATGGGAGAAAACCCAACAAGAAAGTGAGGCCTATAATATGCTCTCTTTTGATCAATTATAAAATGAAAGTACATAGAAAGGGGTACTCTCTATGGAGTTTCCTTTGACATTGTGACCTGAATGGCTACTACAGAATATTCTATATCCTATTCTATGCTCTCAAATCCCCTCCTATATGCTATGCTCAACTATGGAACAAGCACAATGTTAGAAGAATAGAATACCTTCTCTTCCTAACGCCCAATATTCTACATATTAGACTGATAGTCATCTAGGGTTAGGGTTAGGTATTTTTCATGTTGCAACCCTCAATTAATGTTAGGTTTTTGGACATTCTATCTAATCTTCTTGAAAATCCACACGTGATTATCCCACATGTGTGAGTAAACGACATCGATGTGGCATCCACTTAGTACCATGGTGCTCAATAGGGTAGGTCAATAGGGTAGGTGCACTAAATCACTATTTTTGTTGTTTAAAATCCATTTTTGAATGCATAGATGGATTCAACATGTTGAAAAAACCTACGACACTCGGATTATACAGAAATAATCACTCAAATCTTCAGATCTAACAATTTCTTGTCAGATTTCAGGAAAATGTTCTCGGAAAAAATCGTGGGAGAAGAGTCATTTTGTATAACATTTAGAGTATGACTATAATTAATTAGATAAATGGAATTTCTTAAGATAATTTCGTCTTGTTACCAAAACATAAAAGCCTGATATATGTTAAAGTGATAAATATTTTTGATTTCAAAAACATTGTTTGTTCTTTTAGCCTTTTGGTTAGGACATTGGACTGGGGATCGAGAAACTTGAGTTCAATTCTCAACGGTAACTTATCAATTGATTCAAATTTCAATGGTTGATTTTTTTTTCAATTAAATGGATATAAATCTTAAAATTCTTTCAATAATAGTTGATTGCTGATTTTTTTCTAAATTAAATGGATAAAAAAACTTAAATGGTTGGTTTTTTAAAACATTAAATCGATAAAAAAATTAAATTCTTTCAATAATAATTGATTGTTGATTTTTTAATTTTTTTTTCGTGAATAAGAAAGGGAAAATCCTATTAAAACTTTTCAAGTACAAAAAAGCACATAGCAACAGTCTGCCAACTGTTCCGTTGAGTTAGCGGAAACTAGGATAGATGGAAGACTGTGATGTCCATGTCAAAATTGGTGGTCCTCCATCTGCCCTGCCAAAAGGAAACCAGGGTTGGTGGCAGACTTAAGTCTTTACACCAATGTTCAGAGCAACCATGAAAACTAAATTGGAAGTAAAACTGGACATTGAACTGGAAATTAAACAAGCATCTAAGCATGAAATTGAAACTGCGTTGTAGTAGTGCAAGGAGACGGACTGAACTCCAATCCACATAATTACCCATTAACATCGGAGGTTGTGTCATTGGGCTTGCCTCTGAGAGGCCCATTCCGAGTCTGCAACACAAAGGCCTTGCCCACATCAGGCATTTCTTGTCAGTTGGTGCATTTGAGTATGCCTCATATAACATATCGATACGCTGGTGCATGAGGATGTTGCGGTGGATTTGATCTACCATCTGTCTTTGAAGCTCAAACACTAGCGCCAGTTTCTCTGGGTGGAAGAATGGTGGGGGGTCTTGCCATGGTTCCAGGATTGTCGTAATAGGTGGTGGCAGTAGGATCGAGCCACCTTGCACCGCCATAACATCAAATTCCTTGCCTGTAGCCTCATGTGCTCCTTCCTTGTATTTCGTCGTCTCGAATTTCTCCTTCGTCTCGAGCTCCTCGACTTTCTTTGCTGCACTTTAAATTTTTAAATCACCTGGAAGTGTGGCGTCCTTGGGGTAAAGGTGGAGGAATTTCTCCTCAACTATGCAAGTGTAAGCCTCCTTTACCTCCCATGCAGACATGTCTATGTCTGGTGCACTAGCTCCCATCGCAAATTGGATAGGGGCTACCAATTATATGGCATAGTGAAGAGGAGGGATTCCAGAGGGAACTGAATTGGTTCCTCTAGGATCACGTCCTCCACATACGCCATTGGAGGTGTCCTAACCTTCTCCCTGCGTTGAGTGTGGGCTATGGATAGTGCACGCTCTAATTGTTTCCTCCTCCTCTGTTGTGCAACGAAGCTATGCCAGGCAGGGCCACGGTACGATCTACCTCTTTCCCTCGGCATGGAGGAGCAATGGAGGGTGTTAATTATTAACGTGAGTGTGCTGAAAATACCTTGGTAGATGCACTAGAACTCAGAGTTGTCGGCCTGGTGTGAAGCTAAGGTGAAATGGCTTGAATCTCTGTTTTGTCGGATAAGAACATTGAGGATCGACATGACTGCTTCCACCAACATCTCCCATCCACTAAATCCCACGGCCATCACTTTTCTCGCGCGAGGGAGCAGTCCTTCACCTCTTTACGGGAAATAATGGTGATCTTCCATTTAATGGTGAGGGGAGGGGAGCCAACCTGCCATATTAATGGCTGAGGTCTAGCTTGTGCTACGTGACTGCTCTGTGCTTCGTGGCACCCCATCTGGGATGATTTTATTAAAAATTAAATGAATAAAAAATAATAATTTGATTGTTGATTTTTTTTTTTAAATTAAATAAATAAATAAATTAAATTCTTAAAAATTTGTTAAAAATTATAATTTTATTTAATCCCTTAAAAGTTATGATTTTATTTATATGATGAAAAGTTTATTTAATTGATGAAAAATTCAATTATGGAAAATATTTTGGAGTTCCTCCTTCAAACAAAATATTGTCTTTCAATTCTTTTTCAATTTTTTTTTAAGTTAAAAAGTTAATGAACCATGAAAAAAATAAATCACAACTTTAGCAAAAAGTAATAATAAACATATTTTGCAATTCAAAATATAAAAATATAACTGTATAGAATAAGTTATATGTCTATATTAAAAATAAACTAAAATTGTAAATTATTTTTATTTTAAGAATTTTAAAGTATTAAAAACTAATAATATAATGTTAAAATAAGACATTTTGGTGGACACTTACATAAGCGAGGATTTGTTATATGTATTCATATGATGTGCGAGGGTTGCATTTTGGGTTCATATCTTAAGTATATCACAACTATGCTTGATTATGGTAGTCAATCTCTGTAATAGATCTTATTAGAAAAGAAAAAATCATAAAACACCTTGAGGTTTTTCTTAAAAGGAAATAATTCTATAAAAGAACTATAAGAACCATGAAGAAAACCTACTTGCTATATAGGTCTCTAAAAACCCGTGCATCTAGCATTATTTCATTCATTGCTTAGTTATTATTTAGGCTAAGATGTCTATGATTTGGAGTTCACAAAAATCCATACAAAGAGAAAGCTAAATTAATTTACTCATCAAGGTCACTAGCTATGTTATGCTTATTGGGAATATTGATTATTCACTTTATCTCTCAAACCATGCAAAAATGTGTGTCATAGTCAATAATACAGTGTAATCTCTAATGTATAAATCTAATGATAAAAGTAATTAAGTTAACTTCTCCATAGCTTTCTTAAAAATCACACCCAGGCATAAACAAATATGACTCCAAGCATTCACATTGTAAAGGATTTGTCTCATTGATCTTGGTTTGAAATGAGGTGGAGGAAAAGTCAGCTATAAGGCATTCTTAAATATTTGACCGCACACAAATTATTTTCACATTGATGGCAATGTTGCTTGAAACAACAAGAAGAAAATGAAAGAGAGTAATAGATAAAGATGCATAGAATTGAGAAAAGGGAAATAATCATTTTGGAGAACAAAGGAGTGAGGATTAGATGATACATAAAATTGAATAAATAGAGTCACAATTCTCACTATTATAATCCCAGTTTTAGATTTTGTGATGTTGACAAGGTCCATTTTGTGTAGGTTTGTACATATAAATTTAATCAAGAACATAGAAAATTTCACTAAGCTTAATATAATGTTTTATCCTAAACAAAATTATTAACATAGTTTTGTGTAAAACAAAGAAAAACTATCCATCGTCCTTTACGAGGAGCTTAACATGTTCCATTAAATATCTATTGCAATAATGGGGATGCCAAAACTATATACTAAATGGTTAAGAGGCGAGCAAATGTGCGCAAATAATCATCAAAATTAGATACCAACACTATAACCATGTCATGAGTTATAATACACAGACACATAGCAATATCAATGCAACAGAATAACCATGCATCCCATGTTAAATACCTTCAGAGAGATGGAATATGTGAATATGAAGAAAGAGAGATGAACTCATTTCCTTGGGTTTGCTTGATGTCTATTGTTTGCTCTTCAAAATTGCCATTGAACCACACATTTGCAATTAATCTTGCTAATAAGTTTCCAACCATTGTAATCACATCCATATCCCATGACTAATTATTGTGGTGTTTTGTAGAGCCGAGAGCAAAGGAAAAGACAATAAAGGAAATTATATGATGGTGATAGTGATATTAAACACATTAAAAATGGATAATAAATTTGATGTCAATTCTCATATATTCTACAAGGATTAATAATACTCATAACACGTGAATTTAAGTGGGGATTTAGAAAGACAAGATATCCAAGCTTCTCGAGGTTTTTTTTATTAAGTAACACTTAAAATGGTGCATACACCAATATGACGGTGAGACTATTTGGGAATGAGTTGATGAATTTAATATTGTGGAATGGTGCATCATATCAAACAATAAATGAGAGTCAACAAACATAGAGATTATTTTAATCTTTAGATGACAAATACAAATAACTATTAATAAATAATGAATCTTGCTCACTATTCATAACCATCTTCATATAATATAAAAGAAAGGTATACTGCTTATTAAGTGATTAAGAATTGGAAATCCCAACATTGATTAATTCTTAAAAAGATAGTTTTTCTTTTCAAATTTTATTTATAATATTTGTTGTTTCATAAATAATAAATGATGTCCAAAGTTTATATTTGTTGTTTTATAAATAATAAATGATGGCAAAAGTTTATATTTTTAAAATATTTGTTAAATTACTCTTATAAAACAAATTTCAAATTTGATCCGTTTAGAAAAACTGAGAAATGATGTTTGGAATATATATATAGAGAGATAGGTGGATTAGAATTTTACTGACGTTAATTTTCTTAGAAACAATAAACATTGTATGTGGATTTTAATGGCAATTAATTTTTTTTTTAAGAAGCAATGAACATTGTATGTGATCTCAATCGTAATTATTTTTTTAGAAATAATGAACATTGTATGTGATCTTAATGGCGTTCATTTTCTTAACAACTCTAAACATTTTATGTGGATTTCAATGATGATCATTTTCTTAGGAACACTAAACATTGTATGTGTGAATATTAAATATTGTATGTGTTTATTATTTTCTTAGCAACTCTAAACATTTTATGTGGATTTCAATGATGATCATTTTCTTAGGAACATTAAACATTGTATGTGTAATATTAAATATTGTATGTGTTTATTATTATTGTGTTGATTTTTTTCACAAATCATCTTCTATGTTTATGTGGTATATCTTGGATAGCATCCAATGAAGATTGTTCTTAATATGAGTAGGTTTTGTTACTTTTGGATAAAAAAAAATGATAAATTACAATATAAGAGGTAAAATTACAATAAGGGATAATATTTAGTCTCGTGTATAAGACTAAGACTAGATGTTATTGGAAAACACATGATCCCATTAGAAATTGCCTCGACGATGATCACAAGGGACATTGGTTTCTTGCGGACACTGTATAGATTAACGATACAAGATACAAAGGCTACCTTTGCACCACTAATCCCATTCTATAAGTCGATCGACGTCTATTTGTTCGACATCACTTCCCGAAATACAATATTGCGCAACAAAAGGCTATTCTTCATGGCTTTTGTTTGCGTACTTAAAATATCCATTGAAACAACAATCTTAAATTTTATAGTTTGCGGTGAGCGTGGATCGAACACGCTCTCCCAACTGAGCTATCCCCGCTATTTGTAATCTTAGCCTTGCAGTAAATTTCAGTAAAATTCGTAATTAATTATATAATTATAGTTCATCTAACTTTAATTATATGATTAATAAAATAAATGGAATTTTTTAATATCACCCCGTGTCATTACCAGAGGAAAAAACGCTGTCAGGTTTTACATGTTTGAGTGGGAATCGTTATATTTTCAAGGGCCCATAGTCATAGTCTAATAGTTAGGACAGTGGGCTTGAAATCAAGTCATAGTCTAATAGTTAGGACAGTGGACTTGAATTCAAGTCACCCGAGTTCAGTTGGTGGGACCGCTTAACTTGTTGGATCAGATGGCTTAAGTTCATTTTAGATGTTTTTAATTTTACGAGTGTTGAGTCTTCAATAAAAACTTACATTAGAAGTTGTTTATGGAAATATAAAACTTTTCGTATAATGGTGAAATGATCATGTTATAAAACTTACATTAGAAGTTGTTTATGGAAATATAAAACTTTTCTTATAATGGTGAAATGATCATGTTATTTTCGTATTGATAAATGGAATGTTCTCATTATGTGTTGAGATTTTAACTAATTCCAAGTAAGTTACAAGATTTGGGGTCATTTTTGGGGGGGTTGAGTATCATTTTTAAATGTATATTTCTTAACTTATAATGTATTAATTGGATATTTATTGTTGTATTTTAATGTATTTTTGTACTTTTGCATCATGTTTTAAGATATAAATCAGTTTTATTCAATGGAGATTTGTTTATACCTCTATAACTATTCCAATTTGATTGAGTAACACATGTTTTCGTTTAATTTCATTTCACTTGCATGTCTTAGTTCTTGCATAATATTATCCTTAGTCCTTGTGTGCTTTTGATTGAGTTTGATTTATGGTTTATGTGTTGTAATGTTTATTCTTTGCATTAGTTGTTATGTTTGGTTTTCATGGATTAATAATGAAAGACAAGCTAGAATTATAACTTTTCAACAAATGACATGAGAGGTTATGAGAGGTCGCATATCAAATCAACAAGTAAGGAATGAGTGAGTCACACATGCACATGCAAATGAAATGATGCTATGATGTGTAAGAAAGAGATAAACAATGAATAAGAACATATGACAATGACATCAAGTTGCATCTAATTAAGAAACACCATTACTAGGCATCCCACAAATTTGTGTTGTGATATTCATGGTATTGACATGGAAAATGCAATGACAAGCATGATGGGAGCAGTGATTTCCCTATCGCTTTGGATTTGAAAATGTTATGGATAACAGTTTCTTTGTTGTAACATCTATAAATTTGTAAAGTCATCATGTTGGACAATAATTGTTTGAGACAATTGCTAAATGAGATTTTTCATTGTTGTTTGAAGCTATTTGTTTGTCTTCTAAATCTAAATGATCTATGGTGATCCACTTTTTCCTTAAAAGTGTTTTTTATACTTTTCCATATTATGGATTTAATGCCAAATGTAAATTGTTGATCAATGCAAGGTCTTTCGTTGTCAATTATATATCAAGATTTTAAGTTACAAAAATATGGATAATTTTGAATGAAAAAAATAAAAAAAATGCATTGCTTTAATTTCTTCCTACCAAAAAAATGATTTAGGGTTTTTGCAGCTCTCTGAATCGCGAACTGGGGTTTTTGCAGTCACCCAGCGCCGCACGGTCTCCTTCCATAGCCCCGTTGGGGCTCATGTCGTGCAAGGAGGGAGGGCCAACAAGCCCCTCCTACAGCCGAATCACGGCAAATGGCAACACAGCCGAGGAAATAAAGCGGCCAACATTTGAGCCACCACCCGAACTGCGCCCAAAATTGATGGAGGAAGGCATTTTCAAGGATCGCGATATGGATATCGACCCAGCAAAGATGGCCAGCCCTTCTCCTGTGGCAGCTCCTTGGTTGCCTGGTAAGTGCATTCCACAAGCACCACAAGCTCCAAAATATGTTATTAGCTCACCACGCATAGAAGAGCAAAATAAATACATGAGGGATTATGCTTTAGTTGGGAAATTTCTAGGGCTATGGCCTGTCGAGCAGGATCTGATTAAGTGGATACAGTACTGGTGGAAGCCGAAAGGTCATTATGAGTTGCAACTGGGCTCCAAGGGGTTTTTTACAATCATATTCCATAACCTTGAGGATCGCAACCGTATCTTTGATGGGGGGCCATACTTCTTCAACTCAGCGGGCCTCTTCCTGCGGTTTTGGACTGAGAAGTTTAGCCCAGAAAAGGAGGACTTCGCTCATGCACCTGTATGGATCCGACTATACTCTCTCCCACAGGAGTTCTGGCTGGAAGAGGTCCTGGCAAGCATAGGCAACACCATCGGCATCTACGTCAAATCATCGAAAGCCACCAAGCAGAGACGCTACACCTCCTATGCGTGAATATGTGTATACTTGAACATTGCTAAGCCACTCCCAGGCTCCATCGTACTGGAATATCAAGATGAAGACTGGTCCCAGACCATTGACTACGAACACATTCCATTCCAATCCAGGAAATTCCATGAACACGGTCATCTTTTTCGGGAATGCCCCCTCAACGCGGTTCAGAAAGACGGGAACTCTGAGAATGGAAAGGACAAGGAAGGCAAGGATAAAGATGACTTTGTGTAGCCAACAGGAAAAAGGCGACAAGGAGGAAAGAGACAGCCCGCCCAAGTAAGCAAAGATCCTTCTACTAGAAATAAGTTTGCCATATTGCAAGATCAGGCGGAGAATAATCCCACCACATCGATACCAAGCGTACCTCCCCCGAACTTGGGGCCTCAAGACCCAGACGCAGAGACTGGAACACCCCAGTAGAGCAAGGACCCCGATCCCCCACACCCGAACGGAGGTCAGAACACTCAGGAGCTACAGGAGACAGAGGACGGAGATGCGGAGATGGAGCTGGAAGAGAATGACCTAGCTGGAGTGGACCTGGAGCACCTGGAGCACGCGTACAGACAACAAAAACTCTATACTATACCCAGAGACCAACTAAGAAAGGTACACAAGGTCTATCTCAACTCTTCAGCCAGATCTTCAGCCCAAGCCAACAAGGCTTTAGGAATCTAGAGCACACAACCTAAGCACCCAGGTAAGGCTCAGAAAGATGAGAAAAAAAGGGGCCGAAAATCCACTAACAAGCTCATACAGGAAATAGGAAACTATATGGTGAATTCGGGACAAATCCACTTGATCTTGGATATCTTTCCTCCGCTCCCCACCCCCCCGTCATTATGAAGATCATCTCTTGGAATATCAGAGGTCTCAATGGACGTAGCAAGCAGAAAGTGCTACGGGATATGATCATGACAGAAAAACCGGACATAGTCATGTTGCAGGAAATGAAATGCTCGTCAGAAGACATAGATTGGCTCCTTCCCTTTTGCTGGAGGCAAGGACGAGCCGCCTCAATTGACGCATTGGGCACCGTCGGGGGCCTGGATGTGCTATGGAACACCAATGAGGTGATAATGGAAAACTTCTTTACCACTAAGTGGTCCATCACAGCGGATTACAGATGCATAGGCTCAAACAAACTGGGGCACCTGACTAATGTATATGGTCCTGCCAGCTCAAGGGACAAGCAATCCTTCCTCAGCAGCCTACATTATACGTCCACTCTAAAATGGTATAACAATTGGACGATCGAGGGAGATTTCAACATCATTCGCGGTCTGGAGGAGAAGAAAGGAGGATCCAAAAGGCTGGAAAGAGACTCTGAGGTCTTCAACAACTTGATCGATGACCTTTACCTCATTGATCTGGATGCTAGCAATGGCACTTACACATGGACAAACAGAAGAACCGGGACACACCAGATTGCATGCAAGCTAGACCGTTTCCTCATCTCTGATTCCCTTATGATGGAGGGCACGACAATGGAAGCTACCATTCTGGACCTCTCTGGCTCAAACCATTGGCCCATACAACTATGGATGGACGTCTCGGCCACACCTGGTAAGAAACCATTCAGGTTTGAACAGTTTTGGCTGGATCATCCAAACTTCCAGGCAAATATCCAGAACTGGTGGAAGGAGGCAGAGGTCCAGCATGGATCCAAAATGTTCAGATTTCAGTAGAAATTAAAAAATCTCAAACACACTCTCAAGCTCTGGAACAGGAATACCTTCGGCAACATCTTCGATTCCCAGAAGAGGCTAAGGGAACAACTACGCGAGATTCAGCATCAAATCAGGTTGCATGGGTTATCTAATGAGTTAAAGGACCAGGAGATGGAAATAAACCAACAGCTCGAGGCCAGGAAGAGACAAGAGGAAATCTTGTGGAAGCAGAAATCGCGAGTCCAGTGGCTCAAGGAAGGAGACCGTAATACAAAATTCTTTCACAGAATTGTCATCCAGAGGCGGCACTCCAATAAGATAATGCATCTTGTCTCGGATGAGGGAGAATCCATCATCTCCCATGAGGACATGGAGACAACCTTGATAGACTACTTTCAAAATATCCTCACAGAACCCCTCCCGGATAGGCGTGAGGCCATTAATAAAATCACAAGGAACGTGCCCTCCTTGGTCACTCAGGAACAGAACTCAGCGCTACTCCGACCCATCACAATTGAGGAAGTGGATGAGGCGCTTCAGAACACACCCAAATGCAAGGCACCGAGCCCGGATGGCTTTACCAGCGATTTCTTCCATCACTGCTGGCCATTGATCAGAACCGAAGTATGGGAAATCCTGGAAGATTCCAGGGCCACTGGTCAAGTCCTCCAAGCCCTAAATGCTACCTTCCTCACCCTAGTTCCCAAATAAGGAAATGCACATCATCCTAAGAAATTTAGACCTATAGCCTTGTGCAATGTCATCTACAAGCTTCTCACAAAAGTCATAGCCTGAAGACTCAAGCCTATTTTACCGACAATCATATCCCCGGAACAATCATGATATGTAGAGGGAAGAAAGATCTTGGACAGCCTCATCTTGGCTCATGAAGTAATCCATTCCTTGCAAAAGACCAAAACTCCAGGTATGCTCCTTAAATTAGACCTTTCTAAAGCTTTTGATAAGATAAGTTGGAACTTTATGCGAGAAATGCTCTTAGCCTTTGGCTTTGATCAGAGCTGGGTTAGCTGGATTATGAATCTTACCTCTACTGTCTTCTTCTCACTGCTAGTCAATGGTGTCCCCTCCCGACCTTTCTCCCTCTCTAGAGGAATTAGACAGGGAGATCCTCTTTCCCCCTTCTTGTTCATCATTCTCGCCGAAGGTCTCAGTCGTTCAATACATGTTGCAGTGGAAAACAACCTTTTGACCGGCCTACCCTTGCATGGTATCTCCCCTCCTATCTCGCACAGTCAATTTGTGGATGATACTCTCCTGATGGGCAGCCCAATGGTTCGAGAAGCAAATGCTATCCTGGAGATTCTCCACTCCTTCTCAGAGGCCTCGGGCCTGGACTATAATAATGAAAAATCCCAAATCTTCTTCTTCTACACGCCCCCTCTTATCCAGCATCGTATCTCTGAGATCTTAGGTTTCACCCAAAGCTCCCTTCCATCCAAATATCTGGGAATCCCCCTTATTGACAATGCCCTCCGGAACTCCTCCTGGGAGCATCTACTCGCCTCCTTTTCCAAACGGCTTTCTTCCTGGACTTATAGAGGCTTAAACCTTCCCAATCGTCTTACTCTGCTTCGAGCTGTCCTTCAGGCCCTCCCGATCTATCAGTTCTCATCTCTGGCTGCACCTAGATTCGTCCTCTCTACCATCAAAAATCTTCAAAGAAATTTCTTTTGGCACGGCCTCAACATAGGGAAGAAGATGGCACTGGTCAGCTGGAATAAACTTTGCTTCCCAAAGGAACAAGGTGGCCTAGGTCTAAGGGATCCCTTCATCATGAATAAGGTCCTCAATGCTAAAATCTGGTGGCGCTGGCTAAAACATCCCAAGGACCTCTGGGCCAGACTTTGGAGAAAGAAATATACCCCAAATGAAGCCGAGAGGAACCTTATTAGATGGAATGGGGACAATTCGAGCTCCTTAATTTGGACTATGGCCAAGCAGAACAGACAGCTGGTGACCTTCCATGCCTTCTGGGAGATTAGGAATGGGGAGACAACACTTTTTTGGCGAGACTCTTGGCAGCAATGGTCAATCCTGGCTACAGAAGATTGGGCCCGAGACATCTGCACCCAGGCCACTCTAATAGGCCTCACAACTGTCGCGGACTACTGGCAGGACACTACCCAGGAGGACAGTTGGCGATGCTGGCACTTGGGCAGGGAGCGTTTCAATCTGGGGGCGCACGTGGACTTGGAACCCTGGCAAGAGGAGATGGCCAAAAGGAAAATACCCAAAATTGAGGGGGACGATATCCTCAGATGGGGATACCGGCCGCAGGGAATCTTCAGTACACAGGAAGCCTATATGGTCAAGACTATAACGGACCCCATCCAGAATACGACAGCCTGGCAGAAATTGTGGAAACTTAAGCATTGGCCTAAAGTCACTCTCTTCCTCTGGCTCGTTCTCCATTCTAGCATTTTGACCTGGGATAATCTAAAGAAACGTGGTTTTGTGGGGCCATCAATCTGCATCCTCTATGGCGAGGCAGAGGAAACTCTGAACCATCTCCTCAATACTTGCCCCTATACTGCCCAGGTTTGGGACCAGGCGGCGCTTATAATGGGCACTTCAGACTGAAATAGGGACAACATTCAGGGGACGCTAACGAACTGGAGGGATGGGGCCTTCCAATCCCCCCTCTTAAACTGCATTTGGAAACTCCTTCCAGGATTTATCCTATGGCAGACCTGGAAGGAAAGGAACAGAAGAATTTTTAAAGACCACTCCCTCCCGTGGCAGCAATGCTGGCACTTTTGTCGCAGTAATATCTTGGAGACGATCAACATTCAACGACGGTCTGAGGCAGATCTGAACGGTTCGCCTTCTGAACGCTCAATCCTTCAACAATGGGCCCCGCATCCCCCTGTCTCGGTGCCCATCACATGCCCACCTACGCTCTGAAGTCCATCCTATTGGTCTCCTCCTCTGGAGGGCTACACCAAGCTTAACTTTGACGGAGCCTCAAAAGGCAACCCTGGAACTGCAGGCTATGGGGTAGTCTTCCGCGACCATCGTGGACACATCTTGATCATAAGTGCAGGCTCCCTCGGGCACTCAACAAACAACAATGCAGAGCTCTAGGGTCTTCTCAAAGGACTGAACCTTGCCCACCAATACGGCTTCACTAAGCTTATTGTCGAGGGGGACTCTCAAATCATAATCAACATCTTGCGTCAAATGCTAAATGGAGTGCATCCGGACAGACTGGCGCCTAGCTGGAGACTTTCCCTTGGGTTGCAGTTTCTCTCAGATTTATTGCAGCCAAATCAAGCTATCATCCCCTCCCACATTAGAAGGAAGGCGAATCAAGTAGCGGATGATCTAGCCAACTTATGCACTACCTGGAGTGGACCAGAGCTCCTCTGCGACTCCACCAGGGACCCGGATCACCCACTCCTCCAACGTTGCATCTGTAGGGCTGAATCGGCTGACCATCCCCCGGATGGGGTGTTAGTGGATGACACGGGGCATACGGAGGAGGCTGGCACTAGCCCACCGGGCAAGAGGCCACGTGATGGGCCCGTGCCGACTGCCGTCACCCCCCTCCAGCATTAAACCGACATTAAGTGCAGTAATGGATTGGTACGCGCGCATTTATACAACATCCTTCCATTTCAATTTCCTTATCATGGCTCTCACACAGTTGTACAGCCACAGTCTCTGGTCAAGTGGCGATGAGCGTCCCCCTCTGCATTCTTGGGCGGTCATTATCTGCTTCCTTTGGCTCTCTGCTAGCTACCTCCGTTTATACGCCCCCTGCGAGCTGTCGCACCCTGCTTCCACGCCTGGTCCAATGCCCCACGAAAGAGGGAAGCCAAGGAGGGGCTCTCCTTGGAGGCCTCGCAGGCCCTCTCTCTTGTCTCCTGGTTCACAGCCTCATTCTATGGAAATTGTCCCTTAGGTAGCAAACTTTCAACCGCGTCCTCACCCCGACGAATCGATACCAGATCAGCCTCCCGACGTTGACCCCCCTCGGAGCTATACAGATGGACCCCCTCCTCCCCGCAAGCCAGTGAATTATGATAATCAGAATCCCGACTATAGCGCGAGCGAGCAGCTCCGGGACAGTCTAGAAAATATTTACAATCTGGTGTTTGAATTACGTCAGGGGGTAGACGACCTCCGCTTTCGGGTGCACTCAACGAACGACAAGGTGGCGACGCGCCTTCAACTCCTGGCCTCTATGAGCGCGAACTTTCCCTCTCACCTGAATGGAGCGACCTCAGAGGAGACACCTCGCACGACAACCACGTAAGGCGACGTCAAGGATTAGAGTGCAGAGAAACCTGGGTTGGAGCAAACTACTAGCGGGTTGGCAGAGGTTGACTCGGCATTTCGTCAACAGCAGCTGGAGCAGGAAGCCGCGCGAGCAATGGACAACGTGACCGACGAGATGATTTGGGACTCGGGGCCGATCTACAGAGAGGAAGAACCTTGGCCGGGGGACCTCACAGCCACAGGCCAGGATTACCAGCCAGGTGTTTAACCATGTTCTTATATGCAAAATCTGTCTATTTCAGTTAGTCTTATTGGAAGAACAGTTCCTACAAACTATCTTTTTTGGTCTTAGGACTTCATAGCACACTTTCTAGACTGACTGGACTGGTTTCCCCTCTGTTGGGGCAGTCCAGGGTAGCTTGTTTAGCCTATGGATGTAATTTGGCACACCAACCAGCTTTTGGAGGTCCTTAATATATTTTCTTCTTACTTAAAAAAAAAAAAAAATTTCTTCCTACCAAAGATCCTTGGCAAATGATATACATCTTTTCAAAAAAGATTTGTCAAAATATGGCTTTGGTCGATAAAAAAGTAAGGCTTGATTCAAATTCATAGGCATGACGCATACATCCATAAAAAAAAATAGTCAGGAAAGGATAGATTCTAAGATAATGAGTTTGACTAAAAACACACTAAGCAACTATTATCGATGCCAGACTTTGGTCAATAAGTGCATAAATCTTGATTCAAGTTCATATCAATGAAGCATATATGCATTGAAAAAAGTGTTAGGGAAGGAGAGATTCTAATATAATGAGTTTGACTGAAGATGCACCAAGCAACTATTGTCGATGCCAGACTCCCTTCCTAACATTTTACAATCTTTTTTTTTGGATTATTTCTAACAGTTAATCAGATCAAGATAAATGTAGTCAATATTTTCTAGCAAAAATAAATTACTCAAGAACAAATTATCCTCAATTTATTCAAGACATTACAAATGTTATTTGTTTGAATTTGCAGTCCATTCGTAGCCCAAATTTACCTCTAATACATTTACGATGTTGTCACCAAAGAATGTAAGTGAATAATTGATTGCATCTATGCCTTCCTAAAAAGCAAGAGCATCTTTTCCATTATCTCAGGTGTACGTGTATTGGCCTGCCAAGAACAAATATTTCCAATTAATTATCATTGGCCAAAAACCTTTCATACAACTTTCATGCTTATGCTAAAAAAAATTAAGATCATGTCCATTAAATTAATAAAAGTTACAACATGTGCATAAGTGTAAGCTCATTGTACACACATGAATATGTCCATGTGCTCGTTGCACATGATACACATTTATTTCTTGCATGTAAATTTTTTTTTTGTTCATAACCATATGGATTTCCTTCAACAACCACAACCCAGTCAACTATTATTATATATAGGCCCATTGATAGTGCAAGCATAGAAAAAGCTACTTAGTCTAGGAAAACACAAGCTAACACAACCAATCCTCTATTTCGGAAATAGACATCCATGCCTCGATGCTTTTGCCCGATAAATTAAATTGCTTTTAGTTTTTAACTGATCTCTTGAGCCATGTGGGAACTAGTGGCCCTTCCTTTGATAAATTCTTACATGACATAATCTATTCCATTTACGAAGTGAATTTTGTACACTCATTTGAAATGTTACTTAGGAAATCCTTTTATAACTTTTCAATTAAATTGTAAAATCAATTTTTTTTTGAATAAATAAAAATTACAAAAATAAATGACATTCTTAGAAAAATAGTCCTAATTGAGGGGAAAGAATCTATTTGTTAGGATGTAATACTTCCACATTAAAAATGTCCTTCTTCTATGTAAAAAAACACCATCCGGTTCTCTAGTTGCACACTAACTCCAAGTCGAGTGCACCATATAACTAGATAGAGATGAGTCACAAGAATGATAAAGCTACCTCTTTCCTGAACATGGAAAACCATCAATATAATTGAAATAAAAAAGACATGTAGATTGACTATGAATACGTGCACTTGGAGATTCAACATTTGTAACAATATATACAAAGAAAAATTATGTGTACAAGTGTCAAACACATGCATCAATGTGTTGATTGTACATATATAATGTTTATGAATCATCATTGGAAAATGTAAGGCTTAATACATACTTTAATATGAACTTCTAATCCTAATAAATAATTGGACACGTGCCACAACAAACCTGAATGCCTATGCGCCACCATATATTCTATTACATGCTATGTATCCATTCAGTGTGCCATGTGTTCAATCTTTTGCACGCACCGATGCCAACTAATATGCTTCTTTGAAATATCTAAATCTTGTTTTTCTAGAATTGGTTTATTTACTATATTCTTTCCATTAATCGATGCCATGAGTCGTCAAAGCCTCATTTGACTGGCATGACAACTAAGTATGTTGGCATCTATTTAGTTTTAGGATGAAATTATTCCAAGCATAGAAGCCCTTCTCAAGCCATCGAAACAAAAGCAAGTATGTCAAATCCGAGTTTATGTGAGTTAAGGTCATTAGTAGGTAGCGATAATGTACTATATTTTGGATTATCCCTTTCACTACTATTTTAAACATTATATATATTCACATATTCATATTGGACTTAAAAAAATCCATTTTTTTTTATAGACTGAGAGAATTGATAAACTTATTTTCTATTACCAAGGAAACCCAAGGTTGAATTGGAGGAACTGCCCCTATGAAAACTTAGACCTAACACAACGACCTACAAACCAAGCTAAGTAGTTAAATCAGATTTTGAACCTAGGTGGAGCCACTATTGGATTGCTTATGCCATCCAAAACATGAGGTCCGTCATTGAACCTAGCGTGATGGAACTAGGAAAAAACAACCCATGCTATTAGTAGAAGTAAGAAAAAACAACCCATGCTATTAGTAGAAGTAATTGATTATTACTTGAGCGGTGTTTACTAGATCAATGGCATTGCCCTTGAAATGCCTTTGGGTTAATATATAGAATTTACTATTATTTGGGAGACTCTTTGTCAAGTTTCATAATTTATTCACGTATTGTTGGAGTTAGGTTAGGTACAAAGTATAGCCTCTCGATTACTTGCAAGAGTTTGGAGTTTTAATTTCTAATATTTTTGTTATTTTGGAATTTATTAATATCTTGCCATTTGGTTTTGGTTTTAATTGTAGTTTTCAAAACTAAAGCATAATTGGAGAAATTAAATATGCATTTGGTTTTAAAATATTTTGTATAAGAATGTATATGATTATGTCCTAATGGTAATTGGTTTCATCTAGTTAAGAATATAATCAACTAATTTAACAAAATTAGTAATTGAAATAAGTTTGAAGATTAGATGAGAAAGGATGATGTGTTAGTGAGATGTTTCTCCTCATAAATGAAATTTGTAGAAAGACACAAAATTTGATTGTAACATAAAATGAGAAATTGCTCGAACAAATAGACATGCAAGGAAAATACACAATGGCTTTCCATTGTGAGTTCATTGCCTACCTACCTAGTGCATTGTCTAGGGAAACTATTATTTTCCCTTGCTTAACCCAGTGCATTTAGAATGAGAGCACTTGATGGCATCGTTTCAAAGAACTCGACCTAGGATGGATCTTTGTAGGCGAAGAAGTCTCTAGGTGGGAAATAATCTAGCAAAATTGAGGATTAGATGGGACAAAGAGAATACCCTAATATCAACATCTTTACTATATGGGAACATCAAAACAACTTTCATGGGAATAAGGTGTGTTTGAATAGTGCAATATTGTTTCTAGCTAGGGGAAGGATTCGTCAAAGTCCTTATATATTGTTATTCAAGCATTCTAGTGATGTTGTTCCAGTTTCTATTTCCACCATAGCTTGTTTGAGAAATGCTTTGAAACAATCCATCGTATTTCTCGATGTGAGGGTAGGTATTTCCCCTCCCTCATGGTTTATTGTCTTAAAGGTATTGTGTAGAGTCAAATTTGTAGAAAGGATTAGAATGAACCACTACATGGTTGATTTATGAACCATACTTTTTGTTCTAGGGTGTTTTCCCCTCCTCTAGGTATACTTTACCACCCCACTTATGTGACATGATGGGCCAATATAGATCTAGTTAATCCGATAACTGAAATTATCCATGGAGTAAGAACAAGCAATATCGATTGAATAATATAAATCCATATCGTAGGCTTCACTAATAAGAGGTGCAATGTGCATTAGAGTATAGAGCTTGTATGTTTGAGAATAGAGGTTTGTGTCCATTGCTTACCTTGTTGACTTTTGGTAGCATCAGACATGTATTTCCACATAGGTCTATGTGTCTAGACGTGTGGAAATTGTCCAAAGTTTTTTCTTATCCTTGACTTCACTTTAATTAAAGGAATTATTAAAGTAAAGTGATTTAATTAATTAATTGAGTTATATAAGGAAATGTTAAAAGTAATTATCATTTAATCTTATTCATTGATCTCAAGTGAGGTGAGAAGTAATCTCAGCCACCAATCACTTTGGAGATTAGGGTTAGGTTATTACTCAAGATTATAAAAGCAAGGCTATGGTAAAGGAGAAGACACATAACACTTGACAGAACTTGAGGATTGGATCATGAAGGACTGTGATCCAAGGATATCTTGGATAGGTGGATAAGGACTTCCATCTAGATATCAGGACAAGGAGAGAGAGAACAAAGGCATCTACAAGTGGGTTTCAATAGAGTGAAGCCACAAGAAAGGGTTGTTTCGTACAAAGTTTGTCGTATAGTCCTTGAGGTCGTGTACATGGGCATCAAAAGAGAAAGTGTATATATGCAGGTTTACTTAAGGAAAGGCACATACACCTCGAAACGCATGTCAGATATAGGTCGTATAGCAAATCAAACTTTGTCAGGCTTGTCTGCAATTGTATTTTCTCTCATTGGGCCACTATCCATGTTATGGGAGCCCTGATTTTATCATAATAAAATCATCTCAGCACTGGTTTTCCCTCTAGGGGTTTTCTAGGGGTATCTACCTAAAAATATTAGTGTTTATGTGTGAATGATTTGGTTTCTAGTTTTTCTTCCACTATCTTTATTTGAGTTGAATATTTCAGCAGTTTGTTTTTGTTTTGTGGGATGCTAATCTGATTTGCAGTAAGGAAATCACTAGATAACAAGATACCTAGGTGTTGGAGTAAGGATTTCAACATGGTATCAGAGTGCATGCTCTTAGAGGAAGCCAGATCTCAGATCCATAGCAGTTTTTAGCATATATATCAAATCTGTAGGACATATTAGCATATTCATAAATAGCATTCAAAAATCGAAGGAAGGATTTTAGGGAAACAATCGTACTGAGGTAGAACTAGGGTTTTGCAGTTTTGTGGAGTTGTATGTGGGTTGAAAAATGAGCAAACACATACATACATGGGTATCTTTGGATACAGTCATGTATACATGTGTATCAATAAGAATAGGTGCACACAAAGGTGGGTTTTAGTAAGGGAAGTCGTGTACATACATGGGTTTTAGTGGTGATAGTTACGTATAAGTTCATACATGTCAGTACAGGGGCAGTTTCAACATCAAGTTATTTCCAAGGCAATTTATTAGGTCTTAGGGATGGAAACAATGCCACTGAGAGTTGAAGACAAATTGGATGGAGCATCCAACTCCCTTCTTGGAAAGCAAGAGTAACTTTGGCGTTAAAGGAGTGTGACTTTTGGGAGTTAGTGGAAAAAGTAATTGTTCCACTGATAGATCCTGAAGATTTGGTAGTTCACCAGAAGAAGGAGATCAAAATCGAGTGAGTAATCTTGGATTCAGTGAAGGATCATATAATTCCTCACCTATACGAGAAGAATACAACCAAAGAGATGTTTGATGCCTTGGTAGGTTTATTCTAGAGCACTAACATGAATAGAAAGATGGTCTTAAGGAATAAAATCAGATTGGTGCAGATGTCTAGATCCGACAATGTTACAAGTTATTTCATGAGGATCACATAGGTGCATGATCAACTTGCATCCATAGGGGATAAAATGGAGGATGAAAGCTCATGAATGTGGTATCTAATGGTCTTCCCAAGTATTGGGAACCATTTTTCAAGGGAGTATGCGCTCAAGAGAAACTACTAGATTAGCAGAGACTTTGGTTGGGAGGATTGCATCTAGGAAGAGACTTGAGAGGAGTCCAAGAGAAACAAGTAGAGAAGTAGTGATGATAACTTGGCCCTTATCAGCAATACAAGGAAGCAAAAAGGAAAGATTTCTAGGAAGAAGGGTAATAGTGATGGAGGATCATCATAGCCAGGGAAGAAGAAGGACTTGAGTAAAATCAAGTGATTCTTATGTCATAAGAAAGGACATTATGCATCTCAGTGTATAGAGAAGAAGAAGGGTAAAGGAAAGGCATAGAAAACAACATCAACAAAGATGTAGCTAGATGAGTTTACAGTGAAGTTTGAGAAGGATTTCTCATTGGTTTCTTTCCTTTCTACCATCACATCTGCGAGGAGAGTTTAGTTCTTGGATAATGGTTCATCTCGTCATATGAAAAAAGCATGGGAGATATTTAGTAGTTTGACGGAGAGGGACTCAGATGCTCATGTGGATCTTGGTGATGATGCCAAGTATGCAATGAAGGGAGAGGGAACATTTAAGTTCTGGCTTGAGTCAGGAGGTTCGTTGGATTCCTAGGATGTGCTTTATGTACTAGTTTTGAAGAATAATTTTCTCTCAATCTCAGCTATGGAGGACAGGGGTTTTGTCGTTACTTTTCAAAGAGGGCAAGTACTCATACATCCAGATAAATCTAGCCAAGAAACAACAGTGGTTGTTGGGGTTAGAGAGGGAACTTTATATAGGTTGCGGGGAAAACATGTTCAGGATTTGGTACACGACAAAGACAACCTATGTGAGTTATGGAATGGGAGGTTGGGACACCTACACTACAAGGCATTATCGATTCTGAGGGGGATTGTTACAGGTATTCTAGAGTTCAGTATTGAGCAGCGAGAAGTCTGTAGAGGGTGTGCACTTGGTAAGAATGCTAATGATGCTTTTCCTAGTAGCGAGAGTATGTCCAAGGAGATATTGGATCTTATCCATTAATATGTGAGTGGGTTGATGTCAATACCATCAATATAGGGATCATCATTTATTGATTCTTTTTCCAGGGAAACCTAGATCTTCTTTATGAATACTAAGGATGAGGTGTTCATTCAGTTTTAGGAGTTTAGAGCTTAGGTGGAGAACCAGACAGGAAATAAGATTAAGGTCTTGAGGTTGAATAATGGGGGAGAGTACACCTCCAATGACTTCAAGGATTTGTGCAAGGACGCATGGATCAAGAGGGAGCTAACAGTATCATACAACCTGTTAGAACCAGGAGTTTTCCTTAGACTGCTTGAAGGAAAATCCCATTACCCATCAAAATATGAATAATTAAATCAATTTTATGGTTGGTGGATTAGCAAGAAAGAGCAAGAAATAGGGAAACAAACTGTTTGCAGAGACATTCCATTGGGCATGGAGTCATAAACACCATATAGATCAAAGGAAATCAAGTTGCATACCAGAAAAAAGGGGTATATAATGATGAACAAAAGAATGGAGTAGATGACACTAAGCAGAATATTCAACAAGTAGTGATCCTCTCTACAAAATGAATTAAAAGAATACTTGAACAGAAATCATGAAAGGAGTCAATCACTGCAAATCCTTTGTAGCTCATGAATTCTCCTACCCATGGAAAACCATTGATCTTCAATACCTGCAATTTCATTCAAGCAAGAAGATAACATAAAAGGATGGAAACAAAGAAGGATACAAATCTGGTAGCACAACCTTTATGAATCTCTAATGGCAGAAATGTTTATAACAAACAAGCCCTCACACTTAGAAATAAGCAGCTAAACTGCTCCTCAAGCCCTATCTTCATAAAAAAATTCATCATATATAGTTTATCTCCTATATAAACTATAAATAGGTTGAGCTGCAATTAGTTACATTGGATTCCCTTATCCTCGAGAGTTGGTTACAACAAAAATGAAACAGATCTACACCTAACTCCTATATTTTTTGGATTTTGTAACACAATAAATATCTTTTTAAACCTGTCATGTAGCCCCATATGATGTTGAAACACTTGTCTAAAACATCCATATGATCCTTTAGAATTCATTTGTTCTAGATGGCACTTTGAATGGAGGAAAACCTTGCTGACTGTGTAGTTTCGCAACAAAGTACTAGATTTTGCTCCAAAATTTCTTTTAGGTAATGTTTTTAAATTTTCTCCCAAATGGTGAACTCGGATGGGCTGATTTTTTTTCTTCAAAAAATCAATGACACTATGATTATTCTCCACACCAAATGTGGGAACAACCTAGTTTGTGTTTTTCAATATATTATGAAAATATGATTTCACAATGTACAAGAATTCGCTGCAAAATCTTTGTTCTTGATTGTTGACGCTACAAAATGGTTTCAACATGTCTTCATTGGATTGGTATTGGGGTGAGACACTTGTTCTCCATGCTCTCCTGACATTTTGGAGGAGTCCCTTTGCATTGTTATTTTGAAATAGGGGGTAGATTTGCTGTTTGTGTGATTCTATAGCGAAATTACATACGTTGCAAAACCTTTGTAGTAGTTTCACTACGAACAAGGATTCAATGTGAAATATATGTGTATGCCCATTTCGTAGCGAATTTTCATTTCATTGGTTTAAGGTCACAACAGGTGGAAATTCAGGTAACATATCCATGAGTGACTCATTATACATAAAGAACTTCCTCCTAACACCTAAGGATATGAAGAAAGATTTTTTAACTTATCCCTTTGAGTAATGATGATAAAACTATGATGACCATATTGTCGATCCCCCCAACTGTGACTCAACAAGAAACTTAAATACACTTGGATATGGCCTAAATGAACACACTTTTCATTATTATGAACTAAACCTAAAGGACCAAGACTTGTCATCTAGTCTCCAAAGACTAGCTCTGACCCTCTAAAAACTAAACAAAGAAAAAATAGAAATGGATATGACCCATTAGAACATTTCATGTGCTAACATTAGCTCCATGGGGGATGGCATGCTCCCTGCGAGCTGCCAAGAACTTGCAGTTTCATTGCCTTTTTCCATTCCATCTCTGCAATTTGTATCCTTGTTCATGCCTTGAGAACACTTCCTTATTATTGAAAACTGACGTACCAAAAAAAACTGAAACTCACTCTACAAACTGCATTTGAAACTGGAAAACAAATGCTTGCATGGAAAGTTTATTTATGTACATCCTACTCTAATTTATCTATCTCTACTCTTTGATAAATTAATATCAAACTACCAGTGTAACCATGCCAAAAACTATCTCATACACTCGATTTCTTCCATGCCATTGATCATAATTTTTTTTTTTTATATAGAATGGCCAATCATCATAAAACCAAAACCTATACTCACAGTTGAACAATAATGCATACCTCAAACTAATAAAAGCCTCCAAATGAGCATCTACTAGATCATAGAAAATATGAGAGAATACCTCAATGAAGACCTCATTTTCCTGCTTCAGCTGAAAATTAAACTGACTCCGAGAATCCTCTGCTTTACTATTGTTGTCAGTCTCATTTTTCTACAAAATTGAAGATTGTTGCAAGTTGATTTCACTGTCTTCGAATAGGGTTTCCATTGGGGTAAGCACATCCTCACTTTTATTATAAGCAATAAAAAATTCAGCCAAAAATAACTCAGAGACTTGTTGATCTACAGTGATTTTAGTTTCTTGTGAAAGAGCATCATTATATAGACCATTTAAACCCCTTTGAGAATTGTAAAGAATATTGTCTTCTACAACAATTTCTTTTTTACAAGCATTCTGATTTGTATTCTTTGCATATTTTGTGTATAAGAGATCATATTCCACACAACACTCTTCATAAATAAATCAACATAATACTTTTGTTTACAATAAGAGTTGAATGCAACATGAAAATATATTAATGAAGCAATACTAGAAATAGGAAGAGATCTACACCACTCACGAGCCTTCCCTTCCAAGGAGTACCTAAACATATTCATCAAAACATCCTCATGAATAATACCCAACCTATGCATGCACTCATGAAAATTCAACAGGTGCTCTACATGATGGTTATACTCGTTTCCCATAAACCACGAAAGGCAGTGTTCCTATGCTTCTCTATCTGGTACATGATTTGGAAATCTAGGCACATTTGAAAAGTAAAAAAATTGCATACCTCTGTGCCAAAATGGCTTCTATTGTTGTGGAGAGTCTGAACCAATGGAGTTGCCTCTGGATTCTTCAAACATGGAGTCGTCAAGTGAAGGTTGAGTATTCTGAATGTGTCAAGCTACAGTTCACCATCTAAAGCTAGAACTATACTTTGTCGTTCTCCCAGGGACAAAATGTTTCATCTCCATCCCCGACAACTACACCAGAAATGTTAGCACTACAAGTCACACCTAGACTGTTATAGGTGTAAGCCTAATACCCATCAGAAATTTGTAGTTTTGTAAAGAATTAAGGTTTTGCAATTTTAAGTGTAACGAAAGGATGAGAAACTCAATCAAGATATCAACATAAAATTTCCACAAAACATACTCCAGCAAGCAAGGCTTGAATAATACTAGATCAGTGGTATTTAGAAATTTAGTGAAAAGATGGAAGACTGAAGGAGAAAGGTGAAATACATGAACCAAATTACATCAATCACTGTGGCACAAATACAATAGAAATCTTACTAACAAGGGGCCTCCTAGTTAGCAAGAAGATGTGCTTTGACAATACTTGCATCAACAAATTTACAGTAAATCAATCACTGCATTCATGAACACAAGTACTAAAGATAAATCATTTATCAGTAGGTAACATCAAATCAAGACAAGAATATAGCATGTAACAGTAGAAAAAGGAGTTGATCTTCAATTATCCAAGAGTCTTAAGTCTGTACATACACAGTGTGGAAAACTTTACAGTCTGAAAGCAAAATGATAGAGCTTCCCCTAAAACTATTCGAACCTTTTTTGGAGTCATATCACCCATTAAATAGAAAATTACATCAAGAATCCCTCTATGATTCATTACCTAGCCATAGAATAGGATTTTGTGCCTTGGAGAGGTGCGACAATAGACAAACAAACAAAAAATTAACAAACTGCTAGATTCTAGGAAGTTATTGGTGATGATAAATGCAACTACAACCAGCTCATGTTTGGATATCTAGTGGAGATGGATATCAAGTAAAAGCGTCCCTTGATGTCTAACTTCTTCCTAGGGAACCATTCAAACCTCCTTTGACAGCTGACAACTCTCCCATAACTTGGATTTATCACACTATTAGAGTTCGCAATGCATCTGCAGGATTTGTTGTGAACTTTCCTGTAGATTTTTTTTTTTTTTACTTTTCTCCCAAACTACTAACTGGGTCAGGCTTATTTTTTATGAAAAAATCAACGAAATTACAATTCATCTCCAAAAAAACTTTTAGTGAAACTCATTTCGCACTTTAAAAGATATGACAAAAATATGATTTTGCAATGTACTAATTTGCTGCGAAATTTTTGTAGAAGCTTGTTTTTCAAATTTTCTGCACATTGTATTCACCATTTTTAATACCAATAAGAGGCCATTTTCCCCCTTCAACTGAAAAAATGATTTGAACAACATAACTAACCTCTTCTCATGATCAACATACATATGAACTATTACCGAGAAGACTCTCATTAAAAAAATTGCAATAATTGAAACTTGCCCAGTAGAGTACTATTTGGTAGCATCTTGTGCCAGCACATCCAAATCACTTTTATTAGCCCTTCAAGCATTTAAATCACCAGCAGTCACTACATGAAAGTTTGCAGCGTGAACTGTTTCAGCAGTAGACAGTTTGCAACATGAACAATCTACAACGATGAATAGTCTGCAACAAAAACTTTTCAAATAAAAATAGTATGAAATAGTTGAACCCTTCCATTTGAGCTCGAACTTTTTAATGATGATAAGGCATTGAAAACAACAATCCACCAAGCACCATGTTCCCAAAATTGTAATTATGTACGATTTAGTACATGAAGTATTTTGAATTGCTATGAACTTCTAGGAGAGTTTGTAGGGAATGAGATTTGACAAGTGACATAACACTGAAACGGTTAAGTGGATCTTTAAAACCTTTTATACACCCTTTCTGGACAAAAAACATGATGGTGACCTCCCAACTATGTAGATATGACCAATACCTTCCCTCTTTACAAATGATGACAACCACCATCATGACATCAAGACTTTGTAACTGTACTTTGATCAACTCACATGTTTTAAACCAATGACTTATAATAAATGCATAACACATGAATGACAAGGACCAAAAGAGACCTTCTAAGACTAGACTAACAAAAATTTGAAAAATGAGAGAAAACCTTGACTCTTGTACATCTTATGTGTTAGCACAACCCTCAACAAAATGGGGTTGTGGAGAGAAAGGATCGGTCCATCATCAGTTCTACCAAGGATATGATACATGACCAAGAGTTGACTATGTTTCATTGGGTTGAGACATATAACACGACGATGTATGTGTAGAAAAGGAGTCCTCATAGGTTATTGGGGGACACGACTCTAAAGGAGGCATTCTCAGGAGTGAAGCCAGAGATAGGACATTTGAGGATATTTGGTTGTCTAGTCTACATACATGTACCTGTGGAAAAGAGGATGAAGATGGAGCCTTCAATGCATAAGGGTATATTTGCAAGGTACAATGAAACCTCAAAGGCTTATAGGATCTTCATACCAACATAGAGGAAGACAATTGTGATCAAAGATTTTAAGTTCGAGGAGAACTTGGCATCTAGGAGATCTTAGGAGTCATTAGCAATGATAGAGGATGAGGAGTAGCAAGCTCCAAAGGATGAGCAGTAGTCAATAATTCAGACTTCAGGTGGGGAGGAGACGTTATCCCCTTCCATTCTTGTTAGCATACCCGGGTAGCTATTACAGACATTGAGGGACATTGGTGAAGCTCCTAGGAGTGTGGTAAGAGAGCACAAACCTCTAAGGAAGTTTCCAAACTTGGTGGCATTGATATGTAGCATCATTGATTATGTGACTTTTAGTATTCAAGGAGAAGCTAACCAACAAGGTTGGAGGGATGTCAGTGTGTAGGATGATGTGTGTGACATTGTGCTAGGATCGGAGGGAGAACCAGTTCCATGTGTCTCTTCGAGAAATACCTTCCTCACTAAGAGGGAGTGTTGATGTTTTGTAGCATCATATAGGTATTTCCAAACAAGTCTATGTGTCTAGACGTGTGGAAATTGTCCAAAGTTTTTCTTTTATCCTTGACTTTACTTTAATTAAAGGAATTATTAAAGTAAATTGATTTTATTAATTAATTGAGTTATTTAAGGAAATGTTAAAAGTAATTTGCATTTAGTCATTGATCTCAAGTGAGGTGATAAGCACTTACAATCGTCAATCACTTTGGAGATTAGGGCCGGGTTAGGTTATAACTCAATATTATAAAAGAAAGGCTATGGTAAAGGGGAAGACACATAAGACTTTATGGAACTTGAGGATTGGATCACAAAGGACTCTTATTCAAAGAGATATTGGATAGGTTGAGAAGGACTTCCATCTAGAGATCAAGTCAAGGATAAGAGAGAACATAGGCAGTTGCAAGTGGGTTTCAGCAGAGTGAAGCCACAGGAAAGGGTTGTGTCGTATGGAGTTTTCTGTATAGTTCTTGACGTCGTGTACATGGGCGTCAATGGAGACATGCACATATACATTGTTTTACTTAAGGAAAGACATGTAAAAATCAAAACGCATGCCAAAGTTGGGTCATACAATAGATCAAACTTTTCTAGGTTTGTCTACAATTGTATTTCTCTCAGTGGGCCATTATCCCTATAATAGAAGCCCTAGTTTTATCATAAAAAAATCATCTCAGTATTGGTTTTCCCTACGGGGTTTTTCCATAGTTATCTACCCAAAAATATTGATGGTTATGTGTGCATGATTTGGTTTCTCGTTTTGCTTATGCTCTCCTTATTTGAGTAAGGATAACAATATACCTAGGTGTTGGAGTAAGTATTTCAACATACCTATCTAATGCACTAGTTAGGGGAACTATTATCATCCCGTGCTTAACCCAATTTTCTTCGAAAGAGAGGAATTGAAGGAACTACTTCAAAGTGATTGCACTAGTAGGGGCCATCATAGGGGTAGAATTCTATGAGTGGGGAAGTAATTCAACCTAACCATATCCAACCTTTGTTGAATGAATTATAGTTCTTCCCAGGTAATAATTAGCATTAGTACTAATAACATCTAGAGAAGTAACATTTCTTTGTTGAGAATCATATCCAAGGTGTGTGCATGGAAGTACAAAATGCCAAAAATCCTTTTGAGTCACTTTCACAACAAAGTATTAGCTTAAGACCAAAAATGCATGAAGTCCATGGATATGGACACATATCTCAAAGAACATTGATTTAAATACATAATCATAGGCATTCTAAGAATCCATTTAAAAATCCAAGAAGTCATCAAGAAAGTATGCTCGTGTAGGATCTAAATTCACTAATTAACATGAAAATCTCAACACATGTCTGTAGACATAATATCATTACTCATANAGGAAGTAGGAAAAAAAAAACAAAGCTTGCAACTATAATTTGAACTTGCAAGAAGTATTAACTTTCTAATTCCAAAATTTATAAATAAAATTTTAATTATGAAATTTATAAACAGGAACAATTGACCTTATCTCAATAGATTCGACGAAGCTACTTCAAAATAATAAGAAACAAGAAGAGGAGGGTGTTATGTGAATAATGCTATTAGAATAATCTTGTTGCTAAGACTTTAGGTAGCGCTAATTAAATTCATTATGACTTTTAAATTAGAATCATAATAATTTATGTATCACCTTAAGAATCATAATAAAAAATTGATCCAATAAATTAAGAAGTTAAAAACTGAAAAGAAGTTGCAAAAAGAAATGTTGGAGCAATTTAACAACAATGAATTAGCGATCAATACAAAAACAATGGAAGATGCTATTGAAATAGAGAAGTCGTCAGATGCAAAAATACATACCTTGGATAAAGGAACCAATACAGGTCCAATCAACATAAAAAATTAGAAATATGCTTATATAGAAATCTTATCAACCAATGAATCATCGAAAGTATCAAAAGATGAATGTTCCAATAACAAGACACAAGATATAAGGATTCCATATCGTCATCCTAATTATAAAAATCCTCATATTATTCAGCAAACTATCCAAAGATGAAATCAATATGAGAAGCTAAGGGAAGATCCTATTATATTGAAAAGAAGTTCAAGTGTGGAATCTTGTCATTTCCCAAATCATAGAAGTCCTCACCACACAATTTTGTAAAAAAATGAATTATGGTAGTCTGACCCTTTCACAATAAGACAATTATGTTCAACAATGTGTAGCTCATATTGTCTCATGTCATCAACCATCACAACTCTAAGAACATAGAATAATGAGAAAGCATTACAAGCCAGAACAATGACATAAGCTTTTCCATAAAATACTTTATGGAAAAAATATCTTGAAGGGACAGACAATGCAATGAACATAAATATATTTATAAACATCTAATAAATAATAAATGAAATGGCGCGTTCTAACCAAAAGACACGACTTATCAATCATTGTGGCTAGTCAATGTTATAAATGCATTGTCACATGGCATTGGATCAACATATCATGTGTGTGTGTGTGTGTGTGTGTGTGTGTGTGTGTGTGTTGATACAATGTCGTGTGACAATGCATTTATAATATTGACTAGCCACAATGATTGATAGGTCATGTCCCTTGATTAAGTCATGTCTTTTGGTTAGGATGTGCCATTTTATTTATTGTTTATTTGATGTTTGTAAATGAGTGTGTATGTGTTATCTCCTATATGAATTTAATTATTTATACGTCTTATGTTGAATATTGTTTAATAAATGGTCTATTGTTAATTTCATATTTCTATACTCCTAATTTTTAATGGCGTTAGAAGACTGTAAGGCACTCATTCAATTTGAACACACCATGTTAATACAAGTATTGATGGCAAGGTTGTTAGAGTGGAATCTCAAATACCCTTATAGATCAACAACCTAAAATATTATAGCTCATAAATTTAAAAGCCATGCATCTCTCCTCTACCGAACAAATGTATACATGTTGGATCTATCTATAATGTATACATGTTAATATAATTATTGAAGATGAGGTCGTTAGATTAGAATCCCAATGGAAATCATTTTCTTAGGGACATTATACCTTGTATGTAATTACTATTTCCTTGTTTGTCCGTGTGCAA
Organism: Picea sitchensis; assembly: GCA_010110895.2. Lineage (NCBI taxonomy): Eukaryota > Viridiplantae > Streptophyta > Pinopsida > Pinales > Pinaceae > Picea > Picea sitchensis. The sequence continues at coordinate 2,344 of SNQJ01S0075363.1, read as the reverse complement.
TGTATCTTCCATGTATATGTGGTATTCTTAGAGTATTGCGATCAATCAATCAATGAATAATTTGTATATTGATTCAATGATATCAAAGAATTTCATGGAAATGAGGATTGAATCTCTTATGAGCTTTACCCATGAGGTTTGAATCTCTTATGAGCTTTACAAACTGGTCAAGTAGTGGTAATTAAAAAAAATTGAATGTCTTATCAGCTTTACAATCTAGTCAAGTAGTGGTAATTAAAAAAATTTAGATGTAGTATCCCTTCATGCTTCTTCAACATTAGTATTTTGGGTCTTTATAAATAATAATTAATTAACAAAAGAAAAATAATCAATATTAGATGACATAATTAGGGTTAGAATGCAATCTCTCTCAGCAAGACACAAGAATTCAAGAAGATCACAAATCATCATTTTGGGTTCCTCTCCATCTTCCACACAACCTTTGAGTCGTTTCCTATTGAAAAATGTTGTTGGGCATGCCTAACAAATGGCAGGCATTTTTTTCTTTCTTTTTATCATAGATTTGTAGGTATTGAAGGTAAACCTAAGAGTTCCGCCAGTTTTAAAATAAAACCAACAAATGTCTTGGAATCAAGGATTTTTCAATGTTTTTTGGGTTGTACTAACATTTAGGGGGATTTAATGTTCTCTCTTAAGGTATTAGTTGTTTCTTAGTTTCTTAATAAGGGAATGTAGGTGTCTCGGTTCTTCTAACCTCAATGATATAAGTTACATATTGCATATTCAACATTCAAATACAAGATGGAAAAGGTCATACCAATATATGTGATAACACTAAATATACCACTATAAATTACCCAAATGTGGGCTAAATATGCCATTGATGATTCTCGTGAATGTGGTGGGAGTGTTAGAAAGGTTGAAAGGTATGATGAGCTAGTTAGAAACCCCCTATTTGTTTTGAAAGTTCTTTTCCAAGCATCAAAACTTTTCATGCACAAATGGTGATAACTAGAGGTTAGATCAATCTTGTTGAAATATTTGGGTCCCTTCAATTGGTCTATGAGATCACCAATTGTGGGAAGTGGTTGTCGATTTTTCATTGTGGTCTTATACAATGCTCCACAATATGTGCATAATCTCCATTCTTCTTGTTCTTTCTTGGGTACCATGGAAAATGGACAACCACAAGGAGAAGTGGTATGCCAAATCTTACCATATTCAAGAGGTTTTTACAATTGCTTTTATATCTTTTCACTCTTGATGGGTGTGGTGTGATATGCAGAAGAATTGGGAAGTGAATAATCTTGAATCAAATTAATGTTGTGTTGGATGGTGCGAAGAGGAGGTGGACCTGTAGGTTTTTCTGTAACATGAATTGGAATCTATGATAGCCTGGGTATTTGAGGGAATGAGCTTCTTGATGTTGTCTTCTTTGTCGTGTGGAACAACACTGAGTGATAAGAACTTATGGAGATTGACCTACTTATTGCTAGCATCCCTGAAAATTACTAAAGAAGTATTGTACAATGAAAAAGGGTGGGTGAGTTTCTATACTTTACCATCTTTCTAGAGTTATAGGTGTTTTGCCTTCCATTTTGAATGATATGATATTGCATGTGAATGCAGCCTCATTTTTGTAAAAAATACCATGAATATTAAGGAACATCTCATAAATTTATGACATGTTGATCAGTTTTGACCTTATCAAGCCAACTAACGAGCACTAATCAAATTCAACTAGGTCATCAACTCATGCTATAAAAGATAGCGACTAAGTTAGAAGGAGGGTTACTTTTGATTATTGTATGATGTTGATATTCTGATTTTTGAACCGAGAAATAAAAATACAAAGTTGTCCTATTTTAGTCGTGGAATTTTCTCCCATACTCATGTTGTTTCACATGTAAATCTTTGTGTGTTTGATGGATGTTGACTAATGTCATACTTATGTTTATGATATAAGTTTTTGTTTCAGTTCATGGTTGAATATATTTATTGTTTTATCATTGTGTTCACTAGATTAAGACATAATTAAAATATAAAAAAAATTGTTTATTTCAATATATGTTTAAATGTTTCGTCTAATTATATTTAATTTTGGTGAATTTAGCTTGACTTTACTGGGGAAGGGTATTTTTGTTTGTTTTTGTAGGTTGAGTCCCTTTTAGGCCCAACATTTGAGGTTCATTCCAGGCTCTAACAAATCTTGGAGTGAGAGGAATACCACTAGTGAACTTTAGGTAGGGTTACGGGGAGCAAGTCTAGTAGTTGTTTCAAATACTATTGAAAATGGATGGATTGTAAGAAGAAGTTGGTGGAAAAAGTTAAGAGGCTAGTAAGTGGTAGATGTCAACAACCTCCATTGGTATACATTGAAGAC
>SNQJ01S0075361.1:0-18895 GCA_010110895.2 Picea sitchensis | reverse complement strand
AACTCTTTTTGGGAAATGTTTTCTCAATATTTGATATGGTTTTTGGGTCAAGATGAATATCTAAGTACTTGACTGTGTTTTCAAGACTGTCTAGAGATACAAAATCTCACAAGGCCTTCTAGCAATGTGGTCAGACAAGGTTTTATTAAATGGGGAAAAGAAAACAGCTATTGAACCAGATTATACTTCATACAAACAAGCACAATGGGTTTAATAACCAAGAAATAACTTATGATTATCAACTAAGACAATTAACCAGTGAGATGACAGTCATTGCAAATTGAATGAGCATCAACAAAGGAATTCCACTCATAAGATATAAAAGAACAAAGGAGAAAATCTAACAGCAGAACTGAAGGAAGCTTGCAATTTTTTATAAAATAAGAATAGGTCTTTTCAGAATACAAAAACTCTAGAAGCAACCCAACAAGTTCAATATGACGATCACTGCTATCCATAGCTAACATGATTGCTTGCCGGACAAATTCAGGATAGTACTCCGGCCATTTGAACTCCTAAACACACATCTTTGCTTCTTCACAGTCCCGAACACTAAAGTACTCTTCCAACAAAGATTTTGACTTCCTATCTAAGTCAGTAGGTTTTCCTGAGGCTAAACGTTTTCTGTAACAGGCATGGGAACTGAAAACCTATCTTTTTCCAATTCTTGGACTTTAGGAATACCTAAAGAAGATTTAGATCCTCAAGATGGACCTTGAATAAGAGATTCAGTTTCCCCTACAGTTGGCCCCAAGGCTGTCAATGGCCTAGCTGTTGAATTCTGCAGTAACACACTTGATTTACCAGAATAAACACCACCAGGGCCATGGGGCAAAATCTTTGCATTACCAACTGAAGACTTTAAAACATGTGCTTGAGATGGATAGCAGTCGTTCACATTCTGAATAAGGACTATAAATAGAGGCACATCTCGGAGCCTCTCAATGTAATCCTTCGTGTGAGGATCAATATATTGCAAGATTTTGAAGAGTTCATTGTTAATGTGCTCAAGAAATGGAACAATATTATCCAAACTCGAATTGTTCCCTGATGATCCATTCCTTTCTGAAACTCGTTCTCATTCTGCTCCACCGAATCATCCATGACTACGTTTGGGTGCTGAACCAATAAATCTAACATGACAAGCGTATTCTGTACTCATTCCTTCCAGACATGAACCGGCCTGTGTATGTTAAGACTAGGGTTTACATTAGACTCTGCAGAACCTGGAGTTTTTACCCTAAACGATTTAATCGACCCTCTGAGCTCCGCGTAACCTGCGATCTGGCACTCTGAAGATTGGTGTTATGAGATACTGGAGGTAATCGTTCAACGCTAGACCTTGACAAAGAATCTCTTCATCCGAAGTTGTATTCACGAGTTGCACGATTCGCTGCTTGTAAGATCCACAATAACTTCTTGTTGATTCCCTCTTTAGGCCGAAAATCCAGAGCATTTAGCATCTCCAATAGAACATCCATAAGAACACGAGAATTCTGGATCTCTGTCAAGATCAAAACCCGGAAGATCAGAAGCAATGGATGATTGAGCTGCTTCACCACCATATCCTGGAAAATCATATGACTGGAAATATAGCACAATTGGATGGCTTTGTGAAGGAGCGTGAATTGGAGTAGAACTCTCTGCGCGCTGAGGAAATCTTACTCCTGCACGCACCAACTCATGGTAAGCAACATAGTATTGAGGATATCTTCCACCTGATCTACCAAAAGCTTCTTGCCACTCATGTATGATATAGAAATCCCCTTCATCCAATTTACAAGAGTGCCATAGTCAATTGATGTTTGCTTCATTAGAAAGGAAAAAGTGAAGCCAATCTCTCTTTGTTGAATATTGGGCATCTGCGCACTATTCAAACTTTGCAGGGCCCTTTCAGCTTCCGCAAGGCTTACAAACTCCACAAAACCATAACCTCCTGATTGGCTAGTCTGTTTATTGCCAATAATCTTGACAGAAGCAACCTATTTTTATCCTTCCTGATTACATGCTACGACAGAGCACCTATGGTTTTCCTCGTGGCATCTTGCATGGATTTGAGTTGTTAAGTGCTTGTATTTCACCTTGACATATGGGTGTAATTATCTCATAGCTTGGTGTGCTGGATGCTAGGACTGGATGCTAGGCTTGGGATTGAAGAACCTTGCATTTATAACATATATATTTCTTTTTCATACTATGAGATAATAAACATAAAAATAAAAATGATGATACATTTTAATGTTTTATATTCTCTATAACATAAACATGAAAAGGAATAAATGACCTTATTTGAATCATGTATTGCAGGTCTGGAGGCATGCTAACAAAGGATTTATGAGTAGAGTAATCGGACAGGAGCTTAATGAGCACTATGAAGGTTTTGATACTAACCAAGAGTATCAAGAAGACGCTAAATCATATGAAGAATTGATAGAAGTGCGATCAAAATAGCGGTGCGTTTTTGATTTCTAACATCTGGCTCCTACTTGGGGATGAATCCTCCCTGCGAGGTTTCAAGAATTCCAGATCTGATGCCTTTCCTGGAGAAAACTCAAACAGAACTTAAACTCTAGTGTTCCATTGGGCATGGAGTCAATTAGCCTGTGAAACCAATCTCTGAGAACTCTCGAATTCTGTGCCACTGATCTCTGAAAACCTGCCTTTATTCAACCAATGTTAACTACTATTTCTGCTGGAATCTGGAAATGCTCAGGCAGCGAGCTTATTTCCTACTCCTATACTAACCATCTTTGCCATTTGTTAAGTGAATGCTGATTTCCATAGCAGCCATCCAAGAAATTTTAATACTGAAGAAATCTCGTCTTTATCACTGATCAGCAAATGATGTTGAACATGCAACCACAGTGACAAGGATCTTTTCAGGAAACCATACTTACCTGAAAACATGGGCGAGTTGAAGAAATATGGAACTTTCAAAACCTATGAAAAGTGTAACTCCATGAAGGCTACTACTGGATCCTTGAAAAGAAGGTAAGAAACATGTTGCTCTTCGAGAAACAGCTGTGCATCTATGGAAACCTCTTGCTCAGCCATGACTGTTCCTCTGCAAGAAGACTGATCATCTTCTTGTCCTCTTGAGATCAACTCGTGATCATCAAAAACTACAATTTCATTATCAGAATGATGCTGACAAGAGGATAAAAAAACAAGATTTCCATCACATGAATTAGGCTCAGCTGAGAACATATAATTTATTATGCAATCATCAGTCATCATAGGCTCTTCTTGACTTACAAATTGATCATAAGCTTCACATGCATACCTGTCTCTGGAATATTCAGCGAACACTGAAAAATATGACCTTGAAACTAAATGGAACTCACATGTTGGCTGCTGCCCCAAATCTTCTCCAACCTCATTTCTCTCCTGCTCAACCATGGCTATTTCGTTGCTGGAAAACTGATCACCTTCTTGTTCCCTGTCTCTAGAACATCCTTCCAATGTTGACGAATCTGATTCTAAATATGAAATGTACTCATCTTTAGGATGCTAGTCCAAATCTGCTTTATGCTCACTACTTTCTTGCTCGGAATCTAAAATATTCTCACAGTCTTCTTGCTCATATGTTTGCAGATTTTCAGAATCAGCTTGCATTCTGATCCACCTAGATGCACGGATATTCTCCTCTACCTCTTGAGCGTCTTTGAACAAGTTCCCTAATGATGAAGATTTTCTTTCTAACAAGAGAAGGACAAGTTCATTATGCTGAGCCATCAGATAATATAGCATGGAAGTGATCTTAGTAGGCCAAATCTCCAATGGGATGTCATAATATGTCCTATGGAACTTTCTGTTGAAAACAATCAAAGATTCTTCCTTCTCTCTCTTCAAAGTACAAAAATCATTAAGGTACTGATCAAGAAATTTATTCTCACCCCAGTGTTTTGAAAAAACATAATAGAAATCAGTCCATGAACCGATTGATCCAGGTTCCAAAAGTCTAAACCATAAAGCAACCTCTCTAGTTAGAGATTTAGAAAATAATCTCATAACAATATCTTCATGAACAATTTCCAGATTATCAATAAAATTTTCAAAAGCCTCCAAATGTTTTTCAGCTGAAACATGACTCTCTCCGGTGAAATGAGGAAGGTACTCAACAAAATATGGAGGATAAGGATGAAGGTGAGCTGGTATCTTGAGAGGTTTAAAAACCCTTTGTCTAATCTTAGACTGAAATTCTGTGGGCTGAAAACAAGGTTTAGGAGGCATAGGTGAAAGTAATGAAATTTGAGATGATTTAGATTCAAATTCATCATTCTCATGGTTACAAGGCTGATCAGTTTCAAGAGAGATTTGTATGCAATGCTCATCCTTATGGACAGGCTGAGGGAAAGATATAGGATCGACATCAACAACATAAGGAGGCTGCAAGCTTTCCTCTTCTAAATATGGACCTATAAAAGATGGCCGATAATCTTCAGAGTATACGAAACAAAAAATAATTCTCTTTACACGCGCAAGGAAAAGAATGAAAGAGATGATGAAGAAAGACAATAGTTCATGCAGAAAAATAATGAACTGATACCTGGATCTTGACTTTAGCCTCTTCATCTTTTATCAACAGGATCCTCCCCAGTGGAGTCTTTGAACGTGGAGTCACCAGATAGAAAATTACAACCAAGTGAATGTCCAGGATTTGTCTATCATCAAAGCTGGATCTGTGTCATGTCCCAAGGAAGCTGAGCTTCAATCTCCTCTCCCCGGCAACGACGCCAATTTGTTATCACTCCAGGAAACTCTCCTAGGCTGTAAGTCGGAGATGCCTGGTAACTAACTCTTTTTGGGAAATTTTTTCTCAATATTTGATATGGTTTTTGGGTCAAGATGAATATCTAAGTACTTGACTGTGTTTTCAAGACTGTCTAGAGATACAAAATATCACAAGGCCTTCTAGCAATGTGGTCAGACAAGGTTTGATTAAATGGGGAAAAGAAAACAACTATTGAACTAGATTATACTTCATACAAACAAGAACAATGGGTTTAATAACCAAGAAATAACTTCTGATTATCAACTAAGACAATTAACCAGTGAGATGACAGTCACTGCAAATTGAATGAGCATCAACAAAGGACTTCCACTCATAAGATATAAAAGAACAGAGGAGAAAATATGACAGCAGAACTGAAGGAAGCTTGCAATTTTTTATAAAATAAGAATAGGTCTTTTCAGAATACAAAAACTCTAGAAGCTGCCCAACAAGTTCAATATGACGATCACTGCTATCCATAGCTAACATGATTTCTTGCCGGACAAATTCAGGATAGTACTCCAGCCATTTCAACTCCTAAACACACAGCTTTGCTTCTTCACAGTCCCGAACACTAAAGTACTCTTCCAACAAAGATTTTCACTTCCTATCTAAGTCAGTAGGTTTTCCTGAGGCTAAACGTTTTCTGTAACAGGCATGGGAACTGAAAACCTATCTTTTTCCAATTCTTGGACTTTAGGAATACCTAAAGAAGATTTAGATCCTCCAGATGGACCTTGAATAAGAGATTCAACTGCCCCTACAGTTGGCCCCAAGGCTTTCAATGGCCTAGTTGTTGAATTCTGCAGTAACAGACTTGATTTACTAGAATAAACACCACCAGGGCCATGGGGCAAAAGATTTGCATTACCAACTGAAGACTTTAAAACAGGTGCTTGAGATGGATAGCAGTCGTTCACATTCTGAATAAGGACCATAAATAGAGGCACATCTCAAAGCCTCTCAATGTAATCCTTCGTGTGAGGATCAATATATTGCAAGATTTTGAAGAGTTCATTGTTAATGTGCTCAAGAAATGGAACAATATTATCCAAACTCGAATTGTTCCCTGATGATCCAATCCTTTCTGAAACTCATTCTCATTCTGCTCCACTGAATCATCCATGACTACGTTTGGGTGCTGAACCAAGAAATCTAACATGACAAGCGTATTCTATACTCATTCCTTCCAGACATGAATCGGCCTGTGTATGTTAAGACTAGGGTTTACATTAGACTCTGCAGACCCTGGTGTTTTTACCCTAAACGATTTAATTGACCCTCTGAGCTCTACGTAACCTGCGATCTGGCACTCTGAAGCTTGGTGTTATGAGATACTGGAGGTAATCGTTCAACGCTGGACCTTGACAAAGAAGCTCTTCATCCGAAGTTGTATTCACGAGTTGCACGATTCGCTGCTTGTAAGATCCACAATAACTTCCCGTTGATTCCCTCTTTAGGCCGAAAATCCAGAGCATTTAGCATCTCCAATAGAACATCCATAAGAACACGAGCATTCTGGATCTCTGTCAAGCTCAAAACCCGGAAGATCAGAAGCAATGGATGATTGAGCTGCTTCACCACCATATCCTGGAAAATCATATGACTGGGAATATAGCACAATTGGATGGCTTTGTGAAGGAGCGTGAATTGGAGTAGAACTCTCTGCGTGCTAAGGAAATGTTACTCCTGCACGCACCAACTCATGGTAAGCAACATAGTATTGAGGATATCTTCCACCTGATCTACCAAAAGATTCTTGCCACTCATGCCTGAGATAGAAAGCCCCTTCGTCCAATTTACAAGAGTGCCATAGTCAATTGATGTTTGCTTCATTAGAAAGGAAAAAGTGTAGCCAATCTCTCTTTGTTGAATATTGGGCATCTGCACACTATTCAGACTTTGCAGGGCCTTTTCAGCTCCCGCAAGGCTTACAAACTCCACAAAACCATAACCTCCTAATTGGCCGGTCTGTTTATTGCCAATAATCTTGACAGAAGCAACCTATTTTTATCCTTCCTGATTACATGCTACGACAGAGCACCTATGGTTTTCCTCGTGGCATCTTGCATGGATTCGAGTTGTTAAGTGCTTGTATTTCGCCTTGACATATGGGTGTAATTATCTCATATCTTGGTGTGTTGGATGCTAGGACTGGGTGCTAGGCTTGGGATTGAAGAACCTTGCATATATAACATATATATTTCTTTTTCATACTATGAGATAATAAACATAACAATAAAAATGATGATACATTTTTATGTTTTATATTCTCTATAACATAGACATGAAAAGGAATAAATGACCTTATTTCAATCATGTATTGCAGGTCTGGAGGCATGCTAACAAAGGATTTATGAGTAGAGTAATCGGACATGAGCTTAATGAGCACTATGAAGGTTTTGATACTGACCAAGAGTATCAAGAAGACGCTAAATCATATGAAGAATTGATAGAAGTGCGATCAAAATAGCGGTGCGTTTTTTATTGCTAACACCTATGATGATTTGTAACCTCCACCTAAACCAAGGAGTTTCCTTCCTTAATTAAATACATAAAACAATCCCTCCGTTAATTGAATTCATAAAGTAATTCCTTACTTAGCTGCGTACATAAGGCCTTTCCTCATTCCCAGTAATAAGCTTGATAATTTGTCTTTTAGTGACGGTACTACTACTTTGCCCTAACATAATAATCACAACTTAACCATCTCCTAATAAAAACGCCATTATATTCTAGCTCACAATAGCTCTGCAATTCAAGTAACCTTAGAATTTCATTTCCTACTAGCTAGCATTAACAATACAGGTGCTAATAATAAAATTTTAAACAAAAAAAAACCCCACTTAAGCTAATGTGAGTCTTCATAAAGGGTGTAGGGTAAAATAAAGAGATTTAATAAATTAATTCAATTAGGGGGTTGTAAATTTGAAAAGAGGAAATTAATTAGTAAACTAAAGGGAGTTTAAAAGAAAATATATATACATTATGAATTTAAAAAAAATAAAATAATAATAATATGAAAAGATGCTTAGGCTCATTTACCTTTTGAGTTTTCGAAAAAAGAATATAAAAAGAAATAAATAAATAAATAAAAGGGGGGGGGGGAATTAAAAGAAAGGGGATTTAGGGTTTTTGGGGAAAACCTAATGGGATTAGGTCAAAAAAAGAGGATAAAAGAAAGAAAATGGGGGAAAAGAAGGCGATCTGCTATGGAGTATTGTTATGCTGCCAAAATGGCAAACTGGACTGATTGCTTGTAGGAGTTGGGGATTTTCTCAGCTGACTTGAGTGGTAGCTCAGCCTTGGAGGCGAGCTGGGAAGCTAGGCTACTGTCTGGATTGTGTGTGGCCCCTTTGCGGCTCGGGGGGATGAGGGGGAAGGAGAGTACCCCTAGCATTTGGATGGGAGGTATCGGTGAGTTCTTTACGGTCGGCGAGAGGGAGCATCAAGGAGCACGCAGAGGCCAAGCAGAGCGGGCGAGCAGGGCAAGGTATGTTTTTTTTATTTTGATGGAATGCTAGTCTCTGTTTGCGTCTGAAAATTTAGATGGCTATGTTTATATTTTGATGAATGCTTTCAGTTTGGTGATAAAGATTAGATAGAATGGTTGCAATGAACCACAGGAATCGACCCATCTTATGCTGTTAAAAAAAGATGAGCAGGGCAGTTTATGGTTCTTTGTCTTGGCACAATTTTAGGGTTCTCCTTATACCTGCTGGGCATTTTTTCATATATAGTGGCAGTATTTTTACTGTGGGTTCCTCTTTTCCTTAGATGGGCGGTTATATATATAATGGCAGTTTTTTTTTTCTGTTTGGTGGGTTTCCCTTTTATTTGTTGGGTGTTGAATTTGGTGGGCAATTCTTCCAGCGGGTTTCTTTTTACTTATTGTGGGCGTTCTCATTTCTTGACCTGCGCATTTTTCCATTGCTGGGCGTCTTCTTGTGACCTGCGTTTTTTTTACATATAGTGGGAGTTTTATTTTACTGTGGGTTCTCCTATTTCTTTGGGAATTTCCATGGTGTGTGTGTTACCTCAGCCTGCTTGTTAATGGCATTTTTATGACTGGGGCAGTCTAGATTCTTGGGTGTTGCACCCACGACCATTTTTCTTTGCAACCCATAAATTGTTTTCACCTTTCTTCCGAGGGCGTTTGATTTCCTTTCGGTGTATTTGCCTGTCTGCTTAAAATTTCTGGGTCGAGAATTATTACCTGACTATGTTTCCATCAAGTGACGGGGCAGTGAGCTATTGCCGATTTGCGTTTTTATTTATTTTTAATTATTGATAGCCTTTCTTCTTACTTTTAGTTTATTTCGCCAGGGTTTTATTTGCGGACCCTTCACCCTCAACGGTGATGAATGACTAAACCTTTTTCTATTTTTTGGGGGTTAAGAAACCTATCGTTTCAAGAAATCATCACGAGTGCTAACTGTCATGATTTCCGAGGGTTTTGGCTATAGAAAAGAGGCTTGAAGGGTCGAATCTATTTTATTAAATTGTTTATTCTTCTTTCAAATCGATCCAAAAGATTCTATGTCATTTATAGTTGACTTGCAAGATGAAACCTGAAGTTAAATACGGTCACAGACCTGTAGAGTATCCAGAATCGACCCAGGTAACTGTCATCCCTGGGTATACCCGTGTTTGCTCACAGGCGAATTTCACCGGGGTTCGATTGTTGTGAATACTGGAATAAATTCTTCTTTTGTGTCTAGCACAAATGACTCCTCACTTGAACCCTAATGTTTATTAAAAAAAAACAAATCGCTCTATTATCCCTTCCGCCCAACGATTTTTCTCAATTAGTCCACATCTCAATCGCTTGAATTGGTCCAGGGTTGGCTCGTGTCTCAGTTATTACTTGGATCTGACAGATAGGCCTCTGTGCACGTAATCACAGTCTCATTTGTGGACCAACATACTGAGCCCTCGTAACTAGGGAAGAGTAGAATCCTTGCAGTATGTGGTTGCATAAAATAGAGAGCCGTGTAGTGTTAGTGGACACGTAAAGGTACTGTCACCCTTAACTATTTTGCAATGATACTATCACAGGTAAGGCAATTGATGCCAGATGAGTGTGATTAAGTAAATAGAGATGTTATTTTAGGTTCTGTCATCTGATTATCATTGTCGTCCCTGTAATCAGAATGCTTTGATTTGAATGTTGAGACAGTTCAGGTAAAATGTTCACTGCGTACAATTAACCCTTATTTAAGATTTAATAAAAACTTAGTAAAGTGGTTTAAGAAATATTCAAGGAGAAATGTTTGCATAAAGAAACTGTTCATTAACTGTTTTTCAGTTATACCTAATTGGATTTCCAAATTTAATTCTATTTACTTGTTTTTAAAACCCAAAAGCTTTTCACTATTTGAAACCACTCCACATAAAAAATATCCCGCGGATACAGGATTCATGGAATGAGTAGCGTGTATTAATCCCTTTATGATTAACAATAGCCGCCAAGCTGCCTTCTTGCCTACGTTAAGGATCACACATTCACAATTGATTAACAATCATTTGAGGATCACGAGGGTAGAATAAGAGTAAATTAAACTGGGTAGACGTTCTACCTTTTGGTTTTATTTTGGGAGGTAAATTTAGATAAATGGTTATGTTTTTTATTTACACCATGATTTTATTATATAAATGGATTTATTTGCTTAATTTGCAAGGGTAATACTTGTCTAATGTGCAATAATAATATTTGTTTAATTTGCGATGTTAATGATGATGTTGAATCGAAATGTTAATATTGGTTTAATTTGCAATGATTATACTTGTTTAATGGCAATGTTAAAATTGGTTAAATTGATATGCTAATGATGATGCTTAAGCTGCAATATTAGTATTGCTTAATCTGCAATGGTAATACTTGTCTAATTTGCGATAATGATATTTGTTTTAATTTGCGATGTTAATGATGATGTTGAATCGAACTGTTGATATTTGTTAAATTGCAATGATTATACTTGTTAATGGCAATGTTAATATTGTTTAAATTGAATGCTAATGATGAAGCTTAAACTACAATATTACTATCCGCTTAATTGCAATGGTAACACTTGCTAAACTGCAATAATAATATTTGTCTTAATTTGCCATGTTAATGATGATGGTTGAATGACAATGTTAATATTTGTTAATTGAAATGCTCGGGATGATGTTTAAATTGCAAGGTTATTATTCATTTAAATTGAAGTGTTAATGATAAGATCTAAATTGCAATGCAATTATTGGTTAGGTTATTATGATGTATGGTAATAAGTTGGAAGGAATGGAAAGATAATATGGAGAATGTAAATGTTCGAGGGTTTATGATTATGGTAATGATATCGTTGCTCAATTGGAGATTAACAGAAAAATGCAATGCGCTTGTGATTATTGCTTGTCCTTGAACTAGTGCAAAATGACCTTATAACTAAATAATGGGGGTTGAGATTATTGGTTTTTACCTTATGATAAGGTCTTCATCGGTTAATGATAATTAATGGAGAAATTGATCTTGATTGATGTCTTCGGGTCTCAATAGTGGTTGGTCGATATTTAAGTCCTCCTGACTTGCCTCTCCCGTAGAGGTCATGATTGTCCCTGATTTTGTAGTACTTGGTGGTATTGCTTTGCATGGTCTTCTTGTGTCGGGAGGGATGTAGACACCTTCAGTAGCCTTATTATATATGTCTGTGTGTTTCCCTGCGTCAAGGGTCCAGTGCCGTATCAAGAGTCTCGGGCCCTTTAAAGGCAGGGTTTCCACTCTTGCGACACACCTTAGGGGATTACTAGTTTCTGCCTGAGCAGTTGGCCAGGAGCTTAACTGACCTCCTCTCTCTCCGGAGAAGAGGACTAAGATTAAACACCCTGCTTTCTTGTGCAGAAATAGTAAACCTACTACCATGGATTCTACCTTCTGTGTTCGTGCGGTACCTAACCCAGTATGTCGTTATTGTTGAAGATATCGTGGGGCGTCTTGGTCTTGGGTGTTATTTGCTTGCAGTTACTGATGGTGCGCCTTGCGTCTTCTTGTTGTGATCGTCGTGGTTGCATCTTGACAGTCGTCGGGTGGCGACGTAGAGTCTAGTGTGTGTTTCCCCTCCTACACACGCACACACACTTTTAAAAATAAAATAAAATTTTGCACCTGTTGTCAGAGTCGTTGTCACAACGAGGAGGGTTGTTACAGTTTGTTACACTTTGCGCCTTCTAATGAGAGAGTACCTTTGTGGTTTGATTGTTTAAAACTTTGATTTATCTCTGCGTTTTTAATTGCTTGAACTTGTGTACATCTCTAGATTTTTATTGATAAACTCTGGATTGTGGATAGATATTGAGGAGTGATGTCAACATGATATTATCCAAACATTCCTCGCAAACTCTCTAGGCATTCTCAAGAAGGAAGAACATGAACTCCTTCTTCAACTGAGACTCCAAGAGAGCACCAACAATATTGTCAGAGGAGATTTTCCAACGAGTCTGTAAATAGATCAACTGCAGAACCTGCTCAAACCAATGTTATGGATGAAACCTTCTTAGATAGGTTACACATCAATACTCCTACACCTGAGAATGTAGCGAATAGCTCCGGAAAAGAGAATATTTCTGGTAAGTTTATTAAATTTTGTTTATTTTTGTTGAATTTTGTTGTATTTAAATTTATGTGAGGTTAAATCTTAAAGTTACTTTCAAATGTGTGTGTAGGCAATCCATTTAGAGTAAGGGGAGATAATGAGAGTGGTTTTCATGAAGATTCAAATGTCAGTGTAGAGAGTGAAGGTGGATTTAGGAGGCCGCGTTATGAAGAAACAAAATATTATACACCAATATCCACCTATACTTCATATGTTGGTGATGAACTTCCTTGGGAAGGGAATACTGAAACAATGACGCTTGAGCGATTCTTAGGTGATAAAAAGAGGTTGGAGAATGATTTGTCGTTCTTGGAACTTCCTCAAGAGAGCAAACAAAGTTTGCAAATTTTTTTGCATTCACTGGAAAACTTTATGGATGCATATCAGAAGATGGGGCCAACCACTGACAGTTTTGTCGATCTAATGAGGCGACAAAAGTCAGAGGTGATGGGTCTTGATAAATGAGAGACAGTAAAAAATAGAGTTTCAAAAGAAGACACCATCTCCATGTTCAATTTCAAAGAGGACCTAAAGAGGAAAATGTTGAAGGTGCAATATTTTAAGCACCCTGACTTTGTCAAACATATATATAATAGATTTTTGGCGGCATATGGGAAATTGTCGTGGAACAATGAGGTTCCACACTATTTTGAAAGACATTTTTTTGCGAAGTTTTTCTTGAACATGCACCCGAATTATACTAGTCTACCATCCAAATATTATAAGAGTGGTAAATGACGTATATATGATCTCAAAGGGGCATATCGAAGTGCAACATTACCGAGGCCTCCAAAACCCTTAGTACCTCACCCAACATGGGAATTTGCATCACTTTCAGAGTTCCAGACTACATCATAAGTTGGAAAAAAGGTCAGGACTGCAATCGGGGAAAATTCGGAAGCTATGTTTTATGGTGTTGATGTTGGCATGAAGCGTCAGAGAGCAAAAGCCAATTCACGGGCCACATTTGTTGATAAAACAGATGCAGACTTATATGCAATGTCAGAAGAAGAAGTTTTGGAGTATGCAAAATTTTGTTGGGATGGTTGGAAGAAGGTCATTCAGAATGATGACCCGAATCGCAGATTGGTATGTGATCTATTTAGGAAACTTTTGACGCATTTTATGATAGTTTACTTCGATTTCTAGATTTATATATCCTTGTCTCTATAGAAATAATCGAGTTCTTCTTGCCATTAATTGTAGTTTGGAGATATGTTAAACAAATATTCAGTCGGTAGGAAACTTGATTCGACAAGTTTGAATTTAGATGGATTGAATCGAGTATGTTTTCTCTAATAATTGTTCAATCTCCACTCTTTTGAATAAGAGATCAACAACATTTGTAATTTTGTATAATTGTGAACACATTGAATCCTGGATTTAGTTCTTAGTTGTGTTGTTCACAACTCTTTATTCCATCTCTTGGTACTTGGACTGGCTTGTCTCAATTCTCATTGGGAGAGTTTGAAGAGGGTGGGAGTGTAAGATCCCGCTCTGGTGCACTGAGAAAACTTATTCTTTGAGGACACTTGCTCGCAAGTGATCTGAACTATTATGATATTAAAACATTTGTCCTTGATCTTGATGCGTTATGATAGATGACATGATGTTTTACTGCATTGACAGAGATAGGTGCTATTGACTCGGTTTTACTGAGTGAGCAGGGTTTTGGACCTTGAGGATGCAGAGGCATCGACGAAACCCTTAGACTCTGGATCGAGTCAGGGAGTGTTCTATTAGGGTTGATTGTTTACTGTGATTTTAGTGCATTTGATTAGATGATATGATGTGGACATGTTCTGACATTATTGTTGATGATGCAGGATGACGATAGCTTGTCGACCAGACTCACATATGGAGTAAAGGGGCCACACATGACTACCAGAGAGGTTGAGGGAGAGGTGTGGAAAACAACCCTGACACAACCTACTAGCACTACTAGCACTCCAAGGGTTATTGATGTCTACCAATCAGTCAAGAGGTGAGCGGCACCCTTGGAGCACGTGGTGCATCCTGAAGGGCACGTCGTGCAAAAGAAACACTAGAGGCGAGTGGCACCCTTGGAGCACGTAGTGCGTCCTGAAGAGCATGTCACAATGATGATGATAAAGGAACAAAACTAGATGGACTAAGACTAATATCTCATTAAGAAATTCTAAAAACAACTTCCCTAATTAAAATGTCGCCTAGTTCAGAATCTAAGTCCTAAGGCTAAAACTTCGCTAGGGGTAAAATTTTGTGTACCCTTAAGAAAAATACCTTATAAAAATAAAATAATAAATTTTTAAACTAAAACCACTTAAGTAATAGTTGTGGACTTCATAAAATTTTTTGGGTAAAATGAAGAGAGTAAAAACTTAATTAAAATCCGTGGATATCAAAGGTAAAGAAGAAATAAATTATTTAACTTGTGAAAGTGTAAAAAGATATTAAATTAATAATAAAAGGAAAAGAGTAAATAACGCAACTGCCATTTTGGCTCTAATAAAAAGGGGAAAGAAGGGAATAATACAAATTAGGAAACTAAGGAATGGAGGAAACATAATAAGGAAAAGAGGGGAACTTATGGTAAAAAGCGAGGTCAACATAGTAAAGAATCTGCAATTAAGAACCTTCTAATTTGAACTAAATTAACAACTTCATTTTAGGGAAAGTATTTAAAACCTGTAAGGGAATCTAGGAACACCCAGGAGTAAATTTAGGAGCAAATCTAGGTGGGTGAGGGAAATAATACAATTTAATAAATTAAAGAAAAGAGTTAATGGAGAAACGTGGGGGATGGATGACACTTGTACGAAGGAGAGTTCTTAGAATTTTTTTATTAAAACTTAATTTAAATGAGATTTAGGGAAAGATGGAAGTTCAAAAACTCTATAAAGGAAAGGGAAGAGAATGAAGAAGGGGATCGGCTGTTAGCATAATGTTACGCTGCCGGATTTGTGACTTGACTGATTACTTGTGGGGAGTTGGGATTTCCCAGCTCGGATAGGAGTGGTAGCTCGGACTTGCGAGGTGAGCTGGGAGCTAGACCTACCATCTGGATAGTGTGTGGCCCCTTTGCGGCTCCGGGGGCTAAGGGGAAAGCAGAGTACCCCTAGCGTTGGCTGGGAGGTATCGATGAGGTCTTGACGGTCGGAAAGTGAGAGCGACATGGAGCACATGGACGTCACCCGGAGCAGGTGATCAGGCAACGATATGTTTTTCATTTTGCATGATAGAAGGTATTAGGACCTTGGCCCTCTCTTATTGTTATTAGCATTTTTATCTTGGCTTGTGAGATGAAAACTAGTTGGATTATCTCTGCATGGGTTCTCGTCGGATTGATTGGTTTTCCTTTCTGTTCCTCGACGATTGAAATTGTGTTACGGTTATAAAATATTTCTTCTTACTCTGCTGGTGCATGTCGGTTTGGATAAAATAGATTTTATGACTGTGTTTTATATCATTGTGGGTGTTTATAGATTACAGTGGGAGTTTTTATATTGATGTGGGCATTTTTATATGACTGTGGGCATTTATATATGACTGAGGGCATTTTATATAGTACTGTGAGCGTTTTATACCACTGTGGGAGTTTATATATTACAGTGGGCATATTTATATTGATGTGGGTGTTTTTATATGACTGTGGGTGTTTATATATGTTTTTGGGCATTTTATATATTACCGTGGGCATTTTATATCACTGTGGGCGTTTATAAATTACAGTGGGCATTTTTATATTACTATGGGTGTTTTCTATTACTGTGGGTGTTTTGTATATCACTGTGGGAATTTCCGTTTTGTAAAATTTAGTTCTGAGAATTTGTTCTGGAAATGAGTGTATTGGCATTTTCATTTTGTAAAATTAGTTCTGGGAATTCGTTCCGGCAATGAGTGTATTGACATTCCTTTTTTGTAAAATTTAGTTCTGAGAATTTGTTCTGGCAATGAGTGTATTGGCATGTTCATTTGGTAAAATTTGTTCTGAGAATTTGTTCTGGCAATGAGTGTATTGGCATTTCTGTTTTTTAAATTTTTTTTCTGAGAATTCGTTCTGGCAATGAGTGTATTGGCATTTCCGTTTTTGTAAAATTTAATTCTAAGAATGCGTTCTGGCAATGAGTGTATTGGCATTTCAGTTTTTGTAAAATTAGTTCAGAGAATTCGTTCTGCAATGGGTGTCGGGCATTTTCGTTTGTATTGTTCTATAAATTCGTCTCTGGCAACCTCCGTCCCTGGAACACGAAGTTCTCCCTCCTTAAACTTTCATTGATTTCTGGATTGTCTCATAACATATGCACAATGATTTATCTAATTTATAGATTGTCTCTTAATTATAGGCACAACGTTTCATCCTTATTTTCTGGATTGTTTCTTAATTGTGTGCACTGGTGTACCCGCAAGGATTTTAAATAACTTTTACTTGACAACAATCCCATTCTTGACACCAAATGAATGGTAAAATTAAAGTTGTATTATTGATCAATTTAGAACGGTTAGTTTAGATATGAAAATGATGTTGATGTTAATGGTTCATTTAATTGTAATGTTCTTGCAATATGAAAAATGATATGTTAGCATTTGATAACTTATGAAATGTAAGATCCTCGTTGTTTTATTTGCAATATTATTATAATGTAAGGTCATTGTAATTTATGGTTGAAACATGTAAATGTAATGTCCTTGCAATATAAAAAGGGCTATGTTAGCATGGATAACATATGAAATGTAAGATCATTGTTATTTTTATTTACAATGTTATTGTAGTATAAAAAGTAATGATATGGTTAATTTATTGTAAGGTTAATTTAATTTTATTATTAGTGACAACATGTAAAAGGTAAGGTCCTTGAAACTAAGTACAATACATTATTATGATTTAGTAAAGGGGGAATTTGCAATTAATTATATGTACTTATTTTTAAGGTTGGGTTGATAACTCGTCGACTAACGGAAATTAAACTAAGTGATTGATCTGTACTTGATGCCATTTGAGTCGTAGGTAATGCTGAGACTTAACTAATGGTAGATTATTTTCGGTGTCCTTCTAACTTGCGCCTTCCGTAGAGGACGTGGTCATTCGTTAACCTTTGTTGTACTTGGTTGTAAACAATTTATTGCTTGGTCTTCTTGTGTCGGGTGGGATGTAGACACCTCCATGTTCCTCAGAACAGTCGCCAGCCCTGAGACCTTAAATGGTTAAAATCGATGGGAACCTAGGCTTGAGTGTTGCTTATGTGTCTTGGAGGTCATAACCATTGTAGGGTAGGACGAGAGGGTAGTCAGTCTTATTATTTGTTGGTTGATTGTCGTTCATTCCTTGCAGAGGTTATGTGCATCTTAGATCCTTATGTTGTCATCGCATTGCATGCGTCATGTTCGTCGTTGTATGGCGACGCAAAGTCAATTGTAATTTTTATCCTTGTACACACATGCAAACACACACACAAAAAAACATTGCACTTGTTATAAGAGGTTTGTCTTCGTAATGAGGAGGTTCGTTACATATGGTATCAGAACGGGTTCAACCCGCGACTTGGGATCGCTACGACTTTTGCTAACATGATTTGATTATACTGTTGCTAATAGAGTTGATTGTGTGCATGCAGGTAATCATGGTTAGAGGATGCCGTGGAGGCAGACGACGGGGTGCTAGGAGAGGAGGCGCGACGCCTCCAGTAGCATCCACACTTGAGGGGTCTAACCCCCAGGGAGACGAGCATGTTCTCGGACAGGAGCAGATAGCAGTTGGCGATGTTGTCAGGATGATGAAATATTTCCAGTGCATGTCCGAGGCACTGATCAGGCATTTGGACAGAGATGAGGCCAGAGCGCCAACACCCACTGAGGTTCCACCGTGCGCACCAGCCGTTACTAGTAGCATTCACCGTGAACTCGAGAAGGTCAAATTTCCTGAGTTCTTTGGTGCCCCAGACAGCGCAGCCGTCGAGGCATGGTTGGAGAACATGGCGATGTGCTATGCACTTCATGATTATACCTCCAATATGAAGGTCCACATGGCGGTCTTTCAACTGAAGGGGATCATTCTTCTATGGTTGAAGACGCTCCTACCGCAGCTGAACATGGCCATCGAAGACGTGTCATGGGAACTGTTCGAGGAACGATTCCGAGAGAGGTAGCTTTCAGAGGAATTCATTGAGCGTCAGCTCAATGAGTTCAATGCCTTACGACAGGGAGGTCGTACGGTGCCAGAGTACGAGGCCCTTTTTATGGAGCTGCTCCGGTATGCTTCGCACCTTAACTCCGAGAAAATTAAGGTAAACAGGTTCGTATTCAGCCTTAACAGTAGCCTGTATGAAAGGGTTAGGATTTTTATGCCTCAAACCTTTCACGATGTCGTCCAGAAGTGTAACATCCCGCTCTGGCGCACTGAGGACACTTATTCTTTGAGGACACTTGCTCGCAAGTGATCTGGACCCTTTTGATGTTGGACCTTATATATTTGATTTTGATGTGATTGACCGATGATATGATGTGTTACTAT
>SNQJ01S0075360.1:41662-53284 GCA_010110895.2 Picea sitchensis | reverse complement strand
AGTTGTGCAAAAGAAATGCAGAAAGCAATGATCAAGCAAACTGAGAACTTTAAATGATTTGTTAAATGAATCTACCAAATGAAGGATAATCAAAATAATTAATTGAAAATACAAATAGCAACATGTCCCATATTGGTGGGCCTCCCAACTGGTTAGCAAGCTAGATAACTTATAGTCACACGTTCAAGCAAACATCGTTCTCCAGAATTTCGGCTTTGCATTAATAAAAATCAATCAAGTTACATATCGATATTGGCACAAAAAAATATCAAGAATAACACGACCCTTCACAATATGCATTCCCCTCTCCTCACATTTGTCTATTTATTTATATAGAGAATAGAAATGGGGTGTATCAAACCAACTTCTTAATTTCAAAACTGCCAATGCTAAGAATATCAAATACAATAAAATCAATTACAAAATGGGTTGATCTTAGAATAGCTTGATTTGATCTTTTTCTTGATTGGGTTCTCCATTTGACTAGACGTTTTGCAAATTCAAATGCAACAAGAAATCTGGGAAAACCTAGTTTAGAGAATCACCCCTATCTCCTCCATCTTTTTCTTTCTAAAACATCCTCTCGTGTATACTCAAATTATGATGTTCACAAAACCCATGTTTTATATTTCATAGATTCATCTTCATCAACTCAGAAATAGTGTGGGAAGATCATTGTTGTTGATCTGGCACATATTTGAATAAAAATATATTTGACCATGGCTGGAGGCTACCACGTTGGACCTGGGTGAAATATGATGAACAAGAAACCATGTTGAGGTTCCTAGAGACAACACCTATGTGACCAAATTTTAGTTGGGGTTGTGCAAGTATATCCACTAATGATTGTGGGTACCGGAAGTGAATTGTGGTACCAAAAATGAGTTGAGACAAATCATCATTAGCCAGACATGTCATAGAAACTCAAAATAATCCACTAAATACATAGCAAATCAATAAAAACTTGCAACAATTACCTCGTAGATCTTTTCAAGGGTGTTTGGTGTGCTTGGATTTAAGAACACATGGAAACATGGAAAAAAGGGTAATAACCAAGTATATAGATGAGGTAAAGATAGTCAAAAGGGCTTACTAATAAGTGAAAAATGTGTCAAAATAGTGGGCCAATAGAGGAGAGTATATTTATATGAAATTTACTCATTATTCTATGTATGTGATTGTCTTGAAAAGGTATTAGTAATTGTGTGATGCAAGAGAAAAACACTTAGGTTTTGTGATGTAAACCTTGGAGGAGACATGAATATGGAAGCTTGTGTTAGGGATCTTGAGTCTTAGGACTTGTGTGATGTAAGTGAAGAAGACCTGGGATTTATGGGACACAAACCTTACAATGGACAAGAAGTTTGGAAGGATAGTTCTAGGGTTTTTATTGGGGCCTTTGTACTTGTGAGTGTTGGCACAAAAGTGATCAGAACAGGGTCCTTATCAAGTTACCAACAAAAGGTACTGAAGTAGTCTAGAGCGTTGGAATTTTCATCTTCCTAGGAAGGAAGAAGTCTCACCTGAAGCACAACCGAGATGAGAAAGAGAGGGAAGTGTGAGGAGAATACTTAGACAAATATATGAGTGATCAAGATTCATATTAGTCTTGCGCAAGATAGATTAAACCTGTAGCAGTTCTAAACATTTCCTAACTAAGAATAAAGAAACCAAGGTTGCGTCTTCATTCATAATGAAGCATTTTAAGTATATCAGACATAAAAGATAATACAGAGCAACAGTCAATACATTCAGAAGACTAAATAGACAAGATATATTCAAATTTATTTGGGTCTCCCACTGTGTTATCACATAACATGTTTCCTCTCAAAATATAATATCAGACTGAGTCACAGATACAAACTAGTCATGTCAAAGCTAATAGAAAATGCTCTATACTACATAGAGACAAGGTCATCTCAACTCTTTTCTCTTTCAATGCTACAGCACTACACGACTCCAATACATTCTTGGTCTGGTTCCAATCTTAGAATCCATAACTTTAGATAAACTAACAGTATGAAAAATTACAATAGTGACTCTCTCCACAACATCAATCCCAACCCAACCTTAATAACAACAACCCTAGTAATAAAAAAAATAATAACAACCCTTTTACAATCATATCAGTCTCATATATATATAATCCGATCTTTGAGTTTGTTGGTTGAGAACTTGAGAGTTCTCTCTTCTTGATCGTGTTGCAACTTATTTTCTCAAAACTAATGTTGTGTTGTCCTTCCAACCGCTTTTTGTTTCTTTCTTTAGTCTGTTGTCCTTCCAACCGCTTTTTGTTTCTTTCTTTAGTATGTTGTCCATCTCCTTAGTGGCTTCCACAACTTCTGTTATCCAAAATGAAGCTGCAACATATCTTGTGCAACTTCTATTCATCAAAACGAAGGGCCCAACAGGCTCAACCACAATCCTTGACTCGCCTCGAGTTAACTCTTCGGCTCTTCCGTGGCCTTTGGGTCGGCTTGTTTTTCTTCCTTGCCTTTTGGTTCCAGGTTGCTTCCATTTCCATCTTGGACCATTTCTTCTTTATATTATTCAAA
This sequence comes from Picea sitchensis, assembly GCA_010110895.2. Classification (NCBI taxonomy): domain Eukaryota; kingdom Viridiplantae; phylum Streptophyta; class Pinopsida; order Pinales; family Pinaceae; genus Picea; species Picea sitchensis. The sequence continues at coordinate 50,729 of SNQJ01S0075360.1, read as the reverse complement.
TGAAGGGCCCAACTTGGGTACTAGTTCTAGGCCTCTTTTCCTGACATCTTAAAAGTTGTCCACTTTGTCCTGCCACTTCCTGGAAAGTAGTGAAGCTTCAACAACAAACTGTTGGGTGGCGTATGTAATGCATTCTTTTGGCTTGGATGCAACTAGAGAGTTCCATTCCGAGTCATATATGGTGTCCACTTGATGCATTCGTAGATATGTTTTTTGGACTACAGGTTGAAACTCTCGTAGTTCTTTCTTATCCACAGCTTGAGCTTCATATAATGCATTGAGATCATTGCCCGTTTGTTGGATCTTGTCAAATTTATCTTGTTGTTCCAGCAGATCCAGGGTGTTGGTTTCTTGTTTTTTGAGTGATTAGATCTTCACGTGCAAGTATTCTAACGTTTGGTTTCTTCTTAAAATGATTCTCATCCAATCGCTAACATCTCTAAATATTTTTGTGCATTCTGCAGTCCTTTTATGCAAGTTTTATCTTGTGTTGTTTCCTTCCCAAACAATTTTCTCCATTTTCTCTTGTAGCTTCATGGGTTGTAGTTCAGATTCTCGCTTACTATCCCACAATTGTGCTTCTATATTTTATTCTCTTTCTTCTGGCTCTGACCAGGATACCTAACTTAATTCGATCTTCTCCGCAGGCTTGCTTGTTGTGTTGGATTCTGGCAGTTGAGGTGTTGTCTTTTTGACCATTGTCCAGGCCTCTGTGAGTTTTTCCTCTACCTTTTCTACCTTATGTTATGCATGAATCTTTGAATATTCCTCCTGCGTTCATTGTGCTTGCGCAAGGATTCCTTCTTGTTTCCATAACTTGGATTCTCGTTCGGCTTGATGGATCCTCTGCTCCAATTTCTCAGTCGAGGCTCTGATTATGCCCACCAGATGCATTGTCGGCAACTGAGTGAGATCACCCGATGAAGGAGCAACATCCAGGGGTAATCGGACTTGTAGTGGAAGTCCACTAGCCATAGAATGTTCAGATGGTTTATCCACCTCTTCTTCCCTTGGGGATGGACCTTGCAATTGATGTGCAAGTCTAGTCTTCAAAGTCATTGGAAGTAGAGGGAAAAATTATGTCTTTGCCAAAAAAAGTTACAACAGTTCTATGCATCGATGTGGATTTTGGAGTACTGGCTCCATCTGTTCTTTAATGGATGTTGTGATCTACCCTGATGTGGCTTGGAGTTATTTCTAAACCGGTTGTGCTCCTACCCCTGTTTGTAATGAAACTTCTAGAGTCTCACTCATGATGATGGGAATATCAACATTGATTGTTGAGAGAGGACTCTGGGTGCTTGGAACTTGTGGTATTGGAGCAAGTGGTGGAATTTATTGTTTCTGACTCTCAGACAAAGGTAGAGTGCCCGTAATAGGTACTGACAGAGCAAATGACTGGCTCAAGGCTTCAATGGTCAGGGTAATATGTTCTGGTACATTCTCAGAAGGGTTGGGGAGATCCAGTTGCATGGGCTTGGGCGAAGTGGGTTGGGATGGAACGATGGTGTCTTGTGGTGGCGATGGAGCTTGCTCAATGATGATGGTTGTGGTGGCGATGGATCTTTATCAATGATGACGGTTGTGTAGGAAGTGGTATATGGCTCAAGATCATCTATGATGTTAATCCCAGTTTGGGAAGCATGAGTGGTGGCTTTGGTATGAGGTACAGTCATGGATATGGGTTGTGGGTTCAATATTTTAACAGGGGAAATACATATTCAGGGTTTCTTGGTCGAAACATCCCCTATGAAAGTGGTAGCTAGGATTTCGTTTACATCCTTCCCTAATAACATGACTTGTTTTGGGAGATGCAGAAACATAGGCAGTGTCCTCTTCTTCTGAACCAGAGGTTCCTGATCCTCTTCTTCTTCTAAGTTCGATGGCATCTGGACCTTTTGCAACTTTTCTACTGGGCCAGAACTCAGCCCCACTCCTTCTTCCTACCCCTTTCTCTTCAGGATCTCTGGTGGAAAGAGATAATGCATGTCGGACTTACGTGGGTTTCACTTAACACCGACCCATGACATGACTTCCATGTAGAAATATTCTTCGTCCAGATAGAAGGGTAACTGCCTCATATGGAAGTCCTTAGAATTCACATGCCTTGGTAAAATAGACATGTAGTGTCAATTTAGCCCGAATGTGATGCTTCGAGTATTGAGATTCAACAGTTTTTTTGGTATGCGCAACCGCTGAGTTGTGTCGATATGATTGTTGTACCACTTTAGGAACGCTGCATTGTTGAACTCCATATTCTCGGAGTCTGGCCTTGTGTGTCAGGGCTCGAACATCTTGGCTAGGTGACCCTTTTCGGCAGGTGACAATTGTCTTTTTGAGGGTGACGTCCATTTCCACATTGCGAATGCAAATAACATGTAGTCATATTTAAATGTTCCTCCTTTCTCCTTAGCCTCCACACACACACAACTAGGAGTTCCTCTAGTAGGTAGTTGCATCATTTGAACACACCTCCATTTACGCAGAATTATGCTACGGAAAGGGAATCTAAGGTGCATTCACCCTTGTAGTACAAGCGCATAACCTTGTTAGAGATCATGTAGCAGGTTGTCTGGACCGTCTTTGGTAGGATTGGGTCAATTTTGGTCATCTGTCCACCTCTCTATGTATGGAATTTCTCATACAGGATGACTTCTCCCTTCTTCTTCCCATGCTTTCTTGGGCCTTGGAAGCCTTTTGAGATGTCCTCACCTTTGAGGGATAGTCTGGTGAGCTAGTGGATATCCTCAGCATGAATCAGATATCTCCTATGGAGCCATAATCTCCTGTCATGCACCCTACTGATCAAAAACTTGGTGCACTGTGCAACCTCACCCATAGTTCCCAAAACTGATAGATCCATGAGGTTCATGATGGTGGAATTGAACAAGTTGATGAACTTTGGATTTGACACAAACTGCATGCCTCCCATTGCATCGGGACCCAAGTCCCAAAATAAACTAATATTCATCTGTGGGAACAATACTTGGTCTTTCAGGTCAAGGTTGAGGATTTTTACATGCTCGGCCTTTCCCTTGACATCGCCCATGATCTCGACTCGGGGATTACACAGATCGTCTGGAATTGCCTCTTTTAGAGATAAGGTCTGGCCTCCTATTTCTCTTGGAATTTTGACTCTGGATTGCTTAGAAAACTAGACGGACTAAGTAAGGGCTTAGGGTCACAAATGGGCAGTAGGAGATCTCACAAGCTATACGAGAGTGTAGATAGTGCAAGACAAAAGATAACTAATGGAAACAATGATTCTCACTCGCGAATTCACAAAATATTATACATGGGATAACTAAAGAGATTTGTAATTACTCCTAAGGACACTCATTATTAAACCATAAATGCAATCTCAGGCTTAGGTGTCCGATGGTACTGATAACGGGGTGAGATCTATAGGGTGATCTTGGCGTTTAATGAACGAGCTGACAGGGACATGGTCAACTGAAGGGATTACCGTTTTAATGGTTGAGGATCTCAGTGGGGATATCGATGGTATCTACACGGATCGTGCCTTTATGGCTTAACGGAAAGGTATGACGGGTTATTGTATCTACCATAAAGTGTATGACTAGACAAGATGCATGTGGTACATGGGTTGTGATACAGTTTAGATTCTCCCCCCTCTTGCCACAATGGGGGTCCCCGTCATATTTAATGACTTCATTTAATGTAATGGTGTCTCTTCCGATCTTGTGCGGATGAGTAATAATTTCTACACAGAAGCAACGCGTAGACTAAAAAATAAGTATATGTCATGGCGCAACAATGCACACTCTGACGTTATTAAATGAATTAAAGAAATTACAGGAAATCAAAATCTAACTATTGTACATGCTTCTTTGGACTTGAGCAATAGTCCTTTGTCTTAATCATGAGAAATATCTAGTTTCATGCGGGTGCCATTCACCCATCCTGGTCGAAGGATACCATCCATTTGTGTTAGCTTGACTACACAAGAGTGTCTGATTTTGACAACTATGAATGGACCCAACCAATGCATGCACAACTTTCTTGGATGTTTCTGATATCGATTTTCGTAGAGTAGTACCTTATCCCCTTGCACAAATATTTTAGACTTAATATGCATGCCATGCCAAGATTTTTGTCTAGCTTTATCAATTGTCTAATGAAAAACTACTAAAAATCTCACTTCCTCAAGCTCTTGTAAGCCTGCAATCCTTTGTGCAATTGATTCGTCATTTGTCATGTGTGTAGCATGTGCTATATAGAGACTAGGGGTAATAAATTTTGCAGGTACAACAACTTCTTTCCCACAAACCAACTGAAATGGAGTATACCTGTGTAGCTTCTTCATGGTAGTCATGTAAGCCCACAAGACTGCTAGAACTCTATCATCCCAGTCTTCCCTGTTTGTGAAAAATACTTTCGTTAGTCCTCTTTCCATAATTTTATTGAATGCCTCCACTATACCATTAGCTTGTGGATGGTAGGGACTTCTCTTATGGTTTTGTATAAGGAATTATGTTGTCAACGTTAAAGTGACTACCTTGATCACAGAATCCAAATCGAGTGATGATGTTCTTGAAGATAAATATAGCAATTGTATTTTTTGAATAGTATTGAACTGCCTCTGCTTCATCCCATATTGTGAGGTAATCATTTGCGGTAATGATGTATCTGTCCTTTGAGTGCTTAGTCGGGGGGTTTATTGGTCCAATAAAATCAACAACCCACTTCTCAAATGCCTGAAGTGCCCTGAATGGATGAAGAGGTAGTTCATATCTATGTGATGGCTTTCCTACTCTTTAGAAGATGTCGCAATATCTAACATACTCCTTAGAATATTTGAATAATGTAGCCCACCATAATCCTTCTTGAAGTACCTTATGTGCAGTAGCTTTTCCTCCAACATGCCCTCCTACAACTCCACTGTGGAATTCCCACAGGACATCTTGTCTTTCATGGTTCAAGACACATCTCCTAAGGATGTTGTCGAGTCCCAATTTGTAAATTTGTACTAAAATTAGTTGATAGTCTATTGCACGAACCACCATATGTCGATTTTGGGTTGTGAAGTAAGTTTATGGGCAGGTCACTATACTAAGGAAGAAAACAATGTCTTCAAGATACTTTGGGATGGAATCAATCCAGAATATGTATGCATATGGGAGTTGATCATCCACTTCTCCACCACTTTCCCTTGACTCCAACCTGGAAAGGTGATCTGGACCTACATTTCATTTTCCTGGTTTGACAATTAATTCAAACAAAAACTCTTGAAAAAGCAGTAGCCACTTACAAATTCTTCCTTCAAGTATTGTTTTATTGACTAGGTACTTCAACGCAGAATGGTTAGTAAAAAATTTGAAATGAGAGCCTAAAAAGTAGTGTCTAAACTTTTGTAATGCATAAATCATAGCTAGACCTTCCCTTTTGGTGGTTGTGTAGTTGCGCTCACCTTGCAAAATATTTCGGGTGGAAAAATAGATAGGGTGGTCCATATTTCCTTCCCCTGGTTGCACTAAAATGGTTCCTAGGGAAATGATTGATGCATCCACAAGTACATGGAATTCAATATCCCAATTGGGAAATATCAAGATAGGTGCAATGCTTATTTTTTCTTTGAGAATGTCGAATTCTTTGTCGCATTCTAGTGTCCACCGGAAATTTTCGACTTCTTCAACAATTTTTCTAAGGGTGTGGTTATAGTTGCATATATTCTAATGAACCTATGGTAACATCATGTATGTCCCAGTGTGGAGCGCAACAGCTTAGAACTTGTAGGTGGTAGCATGTTCATAATGACCGCAACTTTATATGGGTCTAACAAGACTCCTTCTATGCGTACAATATGGCCTAACAGGTTGCCATGAGGTACACAGAAAACACACTTCCTTGGATTCAAAGATATCTTCATTTCATGACATCTATAAAACATTAATTGGAGTAGCCCAACATGGTATTTTAACAGGTTGTATATCTTCCAATCATCCATGTAGACTTCTACAAACTTGTGGATGAACTCTCGAAATGTTGCTATCACAATCCGAGAAAAAATTACAGGGGAATTATTCAAGCCAAAGGGAATTATGTTGTATGTGAATGAGCCCCATTCATTTATGAATGTAGTCTTATTCTTGTCTTCCTCTGCAATTCTGACTTGGTGATATCCTGAAAATCTGTCTGTAAATGAATAAGATTATTTTCCCACAACCTGATCTAACACTTTGTTACTGAAAGGTGTTGGAAATGGATCATGCACACATGCAGAATTTAGACATATGTAGTCCACACAGACTCGAATGTCTTTTGTATCTTTCTTACTCTGGATAACTATGGGGATAATCCATTATTCCTCTTCGATTGGGAAAATAAGTCTTGCCACAATAATTTTGTCCATTTCTTTCTTGACCTTCTCTTTTATTCTAGGATTAATTCGGTATGGTCTATGTTTCACTGTTACTGAGGTGGGTTTCAACTCGATTTTCATTTCTCCCATGGCTCCTTTTATACCTTTCAGTTCTGAGAATGTTTTTGGAAACAAGTCCTCATACTCCTGCAATAGGTTGTGTACTTCATTCATAGTTTGATCATCCCAATAATCTCTTATAGAAGCTATATTAGGATATTGTGCACTCCCTATATTAAATTTCTACAACTTTAGTGGATGGTTATAGAAGCTACAAGTGTGACTAGGTGTGGTGTCCTAAATCTCTTTACTTCCTTCCATTTCTTTAATGGTTAATTTTCTAATCTCCTCTAAGTCATCAAGGTTTTTCGAGGTTTTCTCAACTTTACAGCACAGTACAGGTATCTTATCAATTTTAAGACCCAAACTATGTTGGCAAATGTTTAACAGGTAGTGTATGTTTGTCATTGATGGCAAGTACAACAGTGAAGATGGCATGAGTATAGGAAGAATGTAACAGATGGGCATCACAAGTAGGTTGGGAAGATGCTTCAGAGCAAGCTCGATGAGATCAGAAGAGATAGTGCAGAGGATGGTTGGCATGCTTTATAGGCAGTATGCGCTTATCATTGATGGTAGGATCAGAGTGTGCATAGATGGAAAAACAGGAACAAAGTAAGCTCGGGAGGTATTAGCACAGAGTCGAATGCAGTGCGTAGGTGCCCACCAGGGATGAGGTTAACTCGTGACTAAAGCTTAAGGGAGATAGCGTACTTAGGATCACGGGCAGATCAAAGGTCGAGGCCTTTGACACTTAGAAATTCTTCCAAGTAAGGAGGATGCATAAGCATGGAGGAGAAGCGTCAGTGATCGTTGGATCCCATCCTGAATTCTCGATGACCGTCAGATCTCAATGTAGACAAGAGGAGCGTGCAGATATGGAGGATATATCTCGGGCGTTAGATCCGAGCGTAGGGTCCGACCACCGTTGGATCGAGGAGAACCTGCACATTCTTTAAAGTGCAAGGAGTAGAGGTCTCACAAAATCTCGAAAGAAGGAGGACCATCCATCTTTAGGCAGGACACGTGGACACAGATCAACATTTCGCTGACTGGAGAGTCAAAGGAATGGGGTTCCCTAACCTCTCGAAATTGCGAAATGTGAAATCGCGACTTAACCACAGCCGTCAGATCAAGATGTGATCTGCATCGTTGATCCAACTCCATATCGGAGTTTCGTGGATCGAGAGTTGGAGATGTCAAGTAATATCAATCACAAGAATCCCGAAATCGCGATATGCGAAATCACGATGTAATCTGAGCCATCAGATCAAGGTTTGATCTGGACCATTGATCTCAGTCCATTTCAGAGTTTCGCGGATCGAGAGTTGAAGATGTCAAAGAATAATAACCACAAGAATCCTGAAATCGTGATATGCAATATTGCGATTTAAACGCAGCCGTCAGATCAAGATGTGATCTGGACCGTCGATCCAACTCACGTCAGTAAACCACGTCAACTAGGAACACGTGGAACAACTAGGTAATGACAAGTGTCAGACTGATTCAACATTTCAAGCACATGAAAGTCACGAATCACAGTGACACGTGGCAAGTATTCGACACATGTGATGTCAGCAGGTTTACACCACTTTGGAGTTTCATAAATCGGGAGATAGAGATGTCAAGAAATTCTCAGCATCAGGAGTCCCGAAATGTCGAATTGCGAAACGTCGAAATCCCGTCAACCGTCCATCTCTGGGGGTTATGTGGACCATTGATCCGACTCCCTTTCAGAGTTTCGTGGATCAAGAGTTGGAAGAATCAAGAACATTCATCACAGGAATGTTGAAATGGCGATATGAGAAATCGTGAAATGATCTAAGCCGTCAAATCAAGTGTTGATCAGGACCGTTGATCCCACGCCATTTCGGGGTATCGAAGATCACGACTTGGAGAGTCGAGATGTCTCATCTCCAGACTCATGAAATTCAAAATCGCAAAAGCACCTTATGCATAAGGCTGTGGTCACAGCCTTTGGTCACATCAGCGAGAGATGGAGGAAAGAGCTAGAGCAACCAAACTCATTTTCGGGGATCGCGACTGGGGATGTTGAGACCCATGGTCACACGAATGCCAAATTGTTGAATGTTGAAATGCTGAAATAAATAAAAGATCCCATGGAATCAATCAAACGATGTAGGTGAATTTGAAGAAGATCGGAGGGCTACTACAGCTCAACAAAGTGTAACTGCCAGAAACCACTGATGGTTTCTGCCAGAGGACTCGAAGACACTTCAGTGTGATCACCAGAGGAGATGAAAAGTCTCCAAGCTTCACCCAGTGAAGAAAGATGATTCTTAGAGGGATTGACAGATGGATGAGCGTTGGAGCCTGTAACTGAAATAGAAAGGATGAGCTCGACTGTCACAGAGAAGACGAAGAGTCTCAACTACCAGAGAGGCTGAGGAATCTCAACATCACACCCATTGATGTTGAACGCATGGGAAAACCACTAGAGAAGCTGAAGAGTTACCATGATGATCCGACAGAGCACTTGAGAGGTGGAGGATATTGGCACGGTGTGAGTATGCAAAGGTATTGCACACATTGCATGCACAAGGTGCACAGAAGCTATAAGTACATGGTACAGAGAAGAGATGGGGTTGTTGTTGCTATTGGAGT